>WEIT01002011.1:24218-36011 GCA_013389985.1 Dryoscopus gambensis | reverse complement strand
GGGGCTGGGGGGGTGAGGTCAGAAAGGGGGTGTGGTCTGCGCGACGATGTCATCGAGAGGCAGGGTCTGTGTGACGTCAAGGGGGTGGCTACTGGCGAAAGTGGGAGCACGATTCGGGAAAACGGGTTCGGCGGGAGTGAGGTGGCACCGGGAAGGGCTGGGCTGTCGGAGACATGTCAGGGGTCACAGAATCACCGAATCGTCAAGATTGGAAGTTACCTTTAATAGGGCAACAAGGCTGGGGAAGGGTCTGGAGCACAATTCCTGTGAGGAGTGGCTGAGGGAGCTGGGGGGGCTTAGCCTGGAGAAACGGAGGCTCAGGGGAGACCTTATGCCTCTCTCCAACTCCCTGACAGGAGGGTGCAGCCAGGTGAGGGTCGGGCTCTGCTTCCAGGGAACAAGGGACAGGACACGAGGACACAGCCCTAAGCTGCACCAGGGGAGGTTCACGCTGGACATTAGGAAGAAATTCTTCACAGAATGAGTGATTGGGCATTGGAATTGTCTGGCGACGGAGGTGTCATTCTCCCTGGAGGTGTTTAAGAAAAGACTGGATGTGGCACTCAGTGCCATGGTCTGATTGACAAGGTGGTGTTGGGTCACAGGTTGGACTGGATGATCTCAGAGGTCTTTTCCAACCTAGTTCATTCTGTGGTTCTGTCACCCAGTCTGACCTGCACCTGCCACTGCCACTGTAGCCCCTAAACCAGTAAACCACATCACCCAATGCCAGGTCCAGACGCCGCTTGAACAGCTCCAGTGTGGTGATTCCACCACCCTCCTGGGCAACCACTTCCAACCCCTGACCACACCAACAGTAAAAATAAATTTTTCTATTATTTAATCTGAATCTCCCCTATCTCAGCCTAAGACCGTTTTCTTTGGTCCTCTCTCTGCAGGCACGGCAGAAGAGTCCCATCCCCACCTCACTACACACTCTTGTCAGTAGTTCTAGAGAGCTGTGAGGTCATCCCTGAGCCTCCTCTTTTCGAGACTAAAAAAACCCATCTTCATAAGACATGTTTTCTAGTCCCTTTACAAGCCTTGTTCCCCTTCTCTGGACACACTCCAGCCCCTCAGTGTCCTTTTTAAAGTGAGGGGCCCAAAACTGAACACAGCAGTGCAGGAACAGCAGTACGATCACTTCGCTGGTGCTGCTGGCCACACTACTCCTGATACAGGCCAAGATACTCCAGGTCACCAGAGTGAACACTGAAGCCTTGGCACTGTGGGTGGAGGCTCTGGGGGCCCCTGACAGCGGGAGATTTAGTCCCTTTGGTCCCTTAGTGTGGGACCAGGGCAAGGAGCCCCAGTTGGGTTTTGATCTGGGGGTGCCCCTTGGGCAGCTCCCTCTGTGCATGGCAGATGTGAGGTAATGCAGGGTATTTGACAGTTCCCATGGTATTTGTTTATCACACCCACCGAGGCACAAATAGACCCAGTGATTCACTGAGGGATGACTGGAGGAGTTAGGATTTTAGCCCCTGGATTTTGGGACTCCACAGCTCCCAGACTGTGCCTGGGGCTCTGTGTTGGCTTGTGTCTGGCAGCAAAAAGGCCTTTCCTTTCTAATAAGGTCTCCAGATAATAGCAGAAATCCTGGTTTCTTGGTAATAATACAGCTTAGAAGGCATCTTGCATTTGCTGAGAGAGATTGATTTTCCTAGGATTTGGAACAGGGAGTTCCATTCCATCCATGTAAGAAGGAGCTGTTACAGACATTTAGGGTAAACTTGAAAATACCTGCTGGGACTGAAAATTCTCCAAATTGCTTCACATCCCTCATTTTTATCACGGGGTTATTTAGGATGGAAAAACCCTTTAAGACCACCAAATCCATCCATTAACCCAGCACTGCCAAAGCCACCACTAAACCATGTCCACAAGTGCCACATCTGCAGATTTTTCAGATGCCTCTGGCGATGGTAACTGCCCTGGGCAGCCTCTGCCAGGACTTGACAGCACTTTCAGTGAAGAAGTTTTTTCCTAATATCCACTCTAAACCTCCTCTGGTGCAAATTCTATCATACAACTCGAACTTGGGGAAATCAGTATTTTTCATTATGTAATATCACATGTACAGCTGAGGAACCCGGTGGCCCAGCAGCAGTCCAGGAACAAAGAAATGAGTGCTTAAGAAAAGGCAGAAAGCTTGAGAAGGAGTGGAATTTTAACTGTGGTGATTGCATTCAGCTCCACTGGAGAGCAGCAGAGCTTTGCACTAAATTATCTCTCATTTGGACTGGTTCTAAGGCAGGAACTGTGCTTTAAATGCATGTGCTGCCTTGTCTCTTCATGTACTGAGCCTGCGCAGGAATGACAAAGAAAAAAATACTCCAGCCCTGTATATTTGATTTATTTTGAGTCCTGTTTAAACATCATCATCCTCCCAAGCTAATGTTTAACGTGGTATGGCCAAGGCACAGGCAGTTGAAATAAACATTTATTTATAAACATGGCAAAAGGAAAGAAAAGCTGTTTGCCTTTTAATTATGACAAAAAAATGACATCATTCCAGCTAAAAAATAATTTTTAAAAGACACGATGTGTACTCATATATCTCCTCAAATGAAATTTTCATTTAAATTATTGGAAATGATTGCTATGAAGGGATTATTTTTTTCCTGTTTCTCTTTAGCAATTGTACACTATCCTAGTTTGAAAGAGAGGTGCCAAAGAAGGCAGAAACCTCACTTGGAATGGAAAATGTGACCCCCTTCCCTCCAAATTATTATAACTTTGAAATTATGGGGCTTTCAGGCAAAGATATGGAAAAAGGAATAACAGTTCTTTACTAATATGTATATGTGTGCATAACAAGGCAAACAAACAGCAGCAACGTCAGCAACAACAAACAGAACCAGAAACCCAATAGCAGCCTTCTCTCGGCCGCAGGCACTTTCCCCGTCGCTGCAGTTCCAGTCACAGCCGGCAGGGGCGCTGGTGGCTCCCGGCCGGGCAGGGTGGGTGCGATGGTTCCCCCGCGCCTGCAGGGGGCGCTGTGGCGCGAGCTCGGCCTCCTCGCCATACGGTAATGGCGGCGCAGCCGGCAGGAGAGATGGAAAAGGGGCTTCCTTTGCAGACCCCCAGGGGCAGCCGGTCCCGGTGCCCCTTCGGATGGCGAAGTGAGCTGTAGCAGGAAACCTCGGAGCAGCGGCTGAAACGGCAGAGGTGGGCACACACGGGGTAGCAAACAAATACAGCGGAAACTCCGCAGCCGTAGAAGGAAGCCGCGGGGTGTCCGGGCGTCGGGTTAAAATGTAGCAAGAATCCCTGAGGCAGCGGCAGAGAACAGCGGGGCTGGGCAGGGCATCGCTCCCCTGGGTAGCTCACCAGCGATGTCTGGTCCCGGGGGCGGGCTGCGCAGAGGGGGCGGCCCGGCCGGGGAAGGCGTGGTCCCGGCGCAGCACGCACTGGCTCTGGGCTCCCAAACAAGCAAAGGAGCAGAGAAGCAAGCCGGCAAGCCCCAGTCACAGTGCCGAAGGGAAAGGAAAGAAACGAGCAAAAGCCACATGGCAACAGTATCTCTTGTCAAAGGCACCGTGCCGCGTGGCTGCTGAGACGAAATCACCCCACTGGAGGGAGGCAACTGTTCCTCGCCCCGAGCCCTTGCAGCAAATCCCGGGCTGGCTCTCACCCTTTGCGATACACTCGGAGCCGGGGAAGGGGAGGGGCAGCGACCAACCCGGAACACATAACGAAAATAAAACCAAAAATGGATATGGGATAAAAAACCATCCCCAAGACATACACTGGGGTAAAACTTCAACTCCTCCATGTTTTGCCTGCTGTCTGCCACAGATTAGAGCCTTTTCCTGAAGCAGGACTGCTGAGGGAATCTGTGTCTGGATTTCTCCCTCCCTTTACGTCATACGTAGCTCCGCATTCACCTCAGTGGTTTGTGTTGTGGAAGGCACTGAGAGCCTTTGGGGTAGGGGGTTATTCATGGATGTCTTTTATTTTCTGAGTCTGAACAGATGTTGCAGGAAGGCTGGGAACAGCTCCGGTGGGAAGGTACCTCCGTGCTGCTCACGGGACAAGGCTGGCAGGACATAGCTCCTTGCCATGGATTTTTAACCTGGACCTCACCACGTTCATGCATAACTCTGTATGATGGGAGGACAGCTCTGAAAATCCCAGACTGCTGTGAAGATAAAAATGCCAAACCTCTTAAATCTTCCAGAGATCTTTGTTCTCTGTGCAGGGTTTGCAGTCACTGCCACCCTACTTGGCAAAAGGCACAAACACATCAGCTCGAAGATGTGAGTTCTGACAGACGGCAGAAATGGATCAAGGTGTCTGCTGGCAGCCTGTGGCAAAGGTGGCTCTGAGGATATGCTATTTTTATCCTGTTTCTATCAGCAAAATGGGTAGGTAGATATGGCTTTTCTTCCCAGACAGAGAGGGAGCATCCCTGAACAGGCTGGCTGCTACCACTAGAGTTGCAGTCAAACTGACAAATACAGGTAAAAGGGCCATTTGTACTTGTGTTTTATTTCTGACCATCTGGGAGTTCTCTAACCTGGATAAATGAAGTATTTTAAAAGATGAAAATAGAACAATTACCTGGGAGACAAGTCTAAGTGGTGTAAAAATGAATCTTATTGACAGTTTTACCAGAGTAATCACATTTTTTATGCACCCTGCAGTCAGTGTGAGGTCAGAAACTCAGGGGTGGACTAAAAGTAGAAGGAGGTATGGAATGATATTCTACTTTCTTGCCAGGAGATTAAGGGACCTTGATGAGCTGTCAATTTAGCACACTAGTCAAGCACATGAAATAGCAGAAACAAACCTGATAGTACTGACTTTGTAGCTTGAAAGCAGTGGCTCTATTTAGTAATTAGTGGAGTACAAGGCCAGCACATTCAAAAAAAAGCATCAAGAACTGATTGACAAAAAATCAGTTTTCTGGGTAATAAGAAAAATCTATCCCTAGAAATAACAATTAATTTGAAAGTGAATTGATTTGCAAATTACCAGGGAAGAAGTCAGCCCTTGGATCACTCTGGAGTTAGAAGAGTTTAACTGTGACTTTACCCAGAGGAAGGAATTTTTGTAAAAGCTTAATTCTGTAGTGCTTTATATCTTAAAGCCCAACAGAAATCAAGGTAAAGACTGATGAATTATAGCAGCACTCTGCTAAATGAAGAGTAGGATATCCTGGAACAACAAAGCATGTCAGAGTGAGGACTGTGGTTACAAGGAGCAAGAGGACCACAGCACAAAACATGGTTTTTTATGAGAACCCCAAATATTCTGGGTGGTACAGACAGAGGCTGTGAGCTGAGTACAGTGTAAAGCTGGGGCTAAACCAGCGGAGCTGGAGCTGTATTAAGTTCTCCTGAAGTCTGGAAACATTCACAGTCAGTCCTTTGCCTCAGGCCTGTTTTAAAAATCTCTGCTGGTTTTAAGTAATGTGGAAATGCTTTAAGCTCAGCGATTACACTTAGTTCACTCACTGAGAACTTTGAAGGTATTTACGTCTCTCCCATGATCGGTCCATTTTTTTGGAAATTATTTGTCTAGACTCTCTACTTCTTCACATTTTAGATAAACATGTAATTTCCAAAGTAAAGTGATCTCGGTAAAATTTGCAATCAGCAAAAGATCCTTTACACAGTAACAATAACATGAAGCCTCCTTCTATGGTGTTTCATGCACCACGTGATGTACAACTTGCTCTGCTAATCATGGATTAATCTCAAAAGTGACAAAGTTGACCCTTATTTAATGAGGTTAAAAGACTTGGTGAAGATCACAGAGCAGACCGGTGGTAAAGCTGTAAGTCTTGCTTGCCCACCTTAGGGCAAGTCCTAAGCTTTAATCATTAAATGATGTAGATTTAACAGACCTGTAAATAAATGTCCTATTGCTGCTTTAAACTTAATATTTTTGTAAACATCCTTTTTCTAGAGACCTTTCTTCTATTTTTATGCATTATTTTGCCATAGTGAAGATTACAGCATTAGAGTTTGTTTAAGTAGTGTGAAACATTTTAAATAAATGTGTATCGAAGCAAGAGAATAAATTGGATTGGCATTGTCAGGAGAATACTCAGAAATTCTAATTCCAAAACAACCTCAAGGAGGACTTGCTAGAATGTATGATGCTGTAATTTTTGAAAATATCATTTATTAAATCAGAGATCTTGGAAAGTATGATGACAAAAGACCCTGAATATGAGAAAACAGGTTGGTTGAATAGATGCTTAGGTCAGATCTGGAGTCTCCCACCAGAACTCAAAGTACCACATGGATGTGTGATGGACTGTGGGGAAGAGAAGGGATCCCAAGTAAGGAAATCCGTATTATCAAAAAGCTGAACTTATCCCTGTCAAGCAGCAAAATCCTGCCCAGAGTGAAGCGAAATCTTCATTGTTTTGCTTTCAAGAACAGCCAGGGAGTGGAGCCCAGGAAGTTCATCCCAGTTTGGGAAACAAAACCAGGACAAGCACGGATTTCCATCCAGATGCTTTATCCTCCATTCTCTCAAAAGCAATAAAATGCTCAAGGCAAAGCAGCTCAGTGGAAAATAATTGAAGGGTCTTTTGACTCAAAGAGCTAATATAGTATAACCAGAAAAAAACGAAACAAATTTAATGACCTTCTTTAAAGAGGAAATACAAGCAGAACAGTACGATAATTAGATTTTTATTAAAATAACGTTATGTGCCTTTTGTTAAATAAGAACCGGGATCCAGCAGGCAAGACTGAAATGCCAGAAGGGCTGAGCCCAGCACCCCCGCTCTAAGGGGAAGAGGCACTGGGTGGGTGCTGGTGTGACCCGGGCGGGGGATCGGGGACAGGGATCGATCCCGACTCCCCCCCGCGGGAGCGGGGCTGGGGGGAGAACGGCGCTCTCTGCGGGCGGGAGGCCGCGCTGTCGCCACGGCAACCGCGGTGCGGGGGGGGACACGGCTAAGCCGGGCGAGAACCCGCGCTGACACGGCTTGACAGAGCCACCAGCGCGGGACGCGGGCTACCAGAGCCACCGGGAAACAGCGGGGGACACTGGCTGCGAGACTCACAGAGGCTACCACACGGGGACACCGTTTGCCACAGCCACCGGACCACCAGCGCGGGACAAGGTTTCAAGGTTTTCCAGAGCCACCGAGCCACCAGCGGGTAAGCCGGGTTGCGGGGCAGCGGGAAGGGTGCCTCTATGCCCGGGCAGCGTCACCTCATCCCCGCGGAACCTCCCCGCAGCCCCCCGTGTCCCTCATCTGCCCGCTCAGGTGTGCACGGACACGCCCCTGCAGCAGCGCGGGCCTCGGAGCCTCTCCGGTCCCGCTGGTTTCCGGGTGAAATTGTGGGTTAATTTATTAATTTATTGCAGGGCGCTGGAAAATGGATCCGTGGTGATCATTACCTTCTTTTCCATTCAGAGCTTTTCTGATTTCAGTATTTGCTGATTGTTCCTACACTTGGCACCCTTCCACTGCTTCAAACTCACTCCTGCAGCACTTGGGAAAACCCGTGTGCGGTCACTGGTTTGTCGAAACGTTGGAGACCATGGATTACTGACCCTCAGACACAGCCAGTCTAATTGCACTGATAGCAGAGGGGCTGGCATGGGCTGGGATTGCACAGTCCTGGAATAACAACTTTTATTCTCTCCCTCCTCAGGACCATGGCTGCCACTGATGAGCGCACCTTCATTGCCATCAAGCCCGATGGGGTCCAGAGGGGCCTGGTGGGGGAGATCATAAAACGCTTCGAGCAGAAAGGGTTCAAACTGGTGGCCATGAAATTAATACATGTAAGCTCGCCTTAATTGCTGTGTCTGCTTTTTAATATCAGCTGCCGCCTTCAAATAGAGCAGCATGCTATAACAACAAATGTGGCCTCTGTAACATTTAAAACTGAAATTTTGAGAAGTCGTACTTGGCATGTTTTTGGAAAAGTTCCAGTTCCCAGCTCTGGCTAAATGCTTTAGACGTGCTAAGCACACTAATTTTAGTAACCTGATGTCCTTAGTCTGAAGAGAATACTCTTTCAGGTGCATCCTATGCCCAATAAATATCTTTGAGTATCTTTCACAAATCCCAGGTCACATAAACTGCCTATATTGGCAACAGAAACTCTTCTAAGTTTAGTTGTGGTTAAAGCAAACAGTTCAAATTCATATTGACCAAAAGTGCTCCTAGAAAGATGCTAGAAATGCAGAATTTTGAAGTGCGTGCAAATTTCAGGATTACCAGCACTCTGTGGTTAATCTCTGTGATTTCACTATGCTCTTAAGTTCTTACTGTAAGCTTTTTTCTCTGTCTGGCTGGTTTTTAACCCAGGCCTCTGAGGATCTTCTGAGGGAGCACTACATCGACCTCAAGGACCGGCCGTTCTACAACGGCCTGGTGCAATACATGCACTCGGGACCTGTCGTAGCCATGGTGAGTTCCTGACAAGAAAACCACACTGCTTGATTGTCCTCCCTGCAATGAGATTGTGTCACCTGTTGGATTCTAGTTTATTATTAAAAGAATTTTAAAATCTGGATTCAAATACTGTATTAGGAAGATGTGCTGTTAACTCCTTTTTCTTTAATCTTTTTTCATGATCTTTCTGTCCTTTGAGTCAGTTTGTTGAGGAAGAGGGCAGGGCAAAAGGGAATCAAAACCTTGAGAAACAGTAAACCTGCACAAAAGCCTCACTCTGAAATGCCATATAGTAAGCAAGCTCAAAAAGGATTGTGGAATATTTTTACTCTATTTCTTTTTCTCCTTGATAATGTATTAGTAAAATAGTTGAGGTCCAGCTCTCCCATGAGCAGACAGCTCTGTGAGGCTGTTTGACATACTGAGATGGAAAATCGTTCTCTCCCCACCCTGGGTGAGGAGGGGGATTGTAAAGAAGGGGACCATGTGAGCAGATGCTTCAAGAATCTGACAGAAGAATTGGAGATAAAATATGCCTCCCTATGACAAATATTCAGATGGTGATTTGTGCCATGATGGACAGCCCTATGTTCTTGTGGATGGTATAATTTAACTGCTGCTAAAATTCAATAATCTCAGTAGAATTTTTTTTCTTTAAGGTGTGGGAAGGTCTTAATGTGATTAAGACTGGAAGAGTGATGCTGGGGGAAACCAATCCATTTGATTCCAAGCCTGGCACTATTCGTGGGGACTTCTGTGTCCAAGTTGGAAGGTAAATTTTAAAACTTTTGGTATCATCCAAAGGCACTAAATGCCAAGTGTTATGTCATGATATCTGCAGGAACTGTGCTCCATCCTTCTCTGTCTTACACATAGAACTGCCGTTCCCTGTGCCCATGTCATGTTAGGATCTAAGGATGGAAATCAAGTTGTGATTGTCTCCACTGACAAAAATGAGGAGCAAAGCTGGCACTGCCTATACTGTGTCTTTTCCTACTTTACTGTTACTTAAAGCTCCTGTTCATAACGGGAGCGACTTCAAAACAAGAACCTTGCTTTACTTTAAGAATTCTCTTACTGTTATATTCACCTTTTCTCTTCCTAGGAACATCATTCATGGCAGTGATTCTGTGGAAAGTGCTGAGACAGAGATCAATTTATGGTTCACTCCTGAAGAACTGGTTGATTACAGAAGCTGTGCTCATGAGTGGATCTATGATTAACACCCAGCCTGGATCTTCTGATACCCCACTGTGTGTGGGGTGGCACAGCTGCCAGCCTCTAGCTATTCCAAAGAATTCCCTGGTAGAAACCTCAGAAAACAGTGAGATTGCTCTGTTGTGGATGTTAAATAGTCAGTGCTTGCTGCTCCTTTGATTTAAAAGCTGTCAAGTTGTAGATGGAATTGCACTTTTAAAAAGCTGCTTCTGCTTTGAGCAGAAGGTGAAAACACAGAGCAGATAACAGATATATTTTTCTGAAGTACTTATAGTCATAGAGGGTATTTTGGTAAACAGAAAAAAAAAGGTAAAAAAAATTTATTTGGTAAATAAATATGCAAGTGGCTCAGACGCAGAGGTTAACTTTGCTAAAACATTAGAGGACAACTGACGGTGTGTAAATGCATTGCTAATATGCCCAAATGTTGAGGATTTACTTAATATCTAGTCAAGTGTGTCCCCATTCCTAAAACAGCTGCAGAAAAAAAGCCCATTTCTCTCCCCAGAACATGCTGTGCCCATAGAGAGCTCAGCTCTGGCTAAAATGACAACTGGCCTCCACACTGACACTATTTCAACTTGCTCTTTTTTCCTTCCACATGGGATTTATTTAGCATTTTAAGGAAAGATTAACTGGCCAGGCTTTATGAAATGTTCTTTTATGTGAAAAGAAGATAATTGTGAGGATGGGTGAGGGAGATTCTACCTTCAGCCACTTCAGTGCAGCAGCCCTCTGACATGGCACAGAGCAGTAAGTGGTGTTCGCTTTGCCAGCTGAACAGCTGATAATTTAGCTTTGTTCTCATTTGTGTCCTTTCCTTAGTAGTTGGAACTGCAAAGCAAATGGTCCCTGGATAGGTTGTTTCAGAAGTGACTTTAGCACTATTGTTTTGTATTTATTTAATGATGTAAAGAAGTACAGTCATCATAATGCAGAAGGTGTTTCAGTTTCAACTGCAAAAGTTGTACTGGATGGGGAAGTTGGGATTGATATTATGTATTTGTGTCCCTGCAACATTTTACTCACTAAGAGCAAGAGTTTCATGGGATCAGTTGCTCAAACTCCACAATTCCCACCCCCCCCTACCCCCCGCGTGAGTTCTTGTATCTGAATACTGAACTGTGCAGTGAATATTGAAAGCTTATGATACCTTATGGTGATATCAAGCTCCTAAAAAGAGATGGTACAAAATAAAACAGTATTTGCTTAAGTGAAGTATTTCTTAAGTGAAATAAAAGGAAATTTTAAATACTTTGTCTTATATTTAATTAATGAGTATAAGGAGAGGAAACAAATGCTCTAACTATGAAGCTGTAGATGAGGCTGTGAGATTCTCTTGTGAAAATATTCAGTGTTATAGAAGAAAAACAGTTAAGTTAAAAGTTGGAGGAAAGGGAATATATGACAAACCTGGGCACGAGATGAGTAGTCTCCAGTTTAATCTTTGCTTCAAAGGTTACTTAAGATTTCTTGATTCCACAGAATAGAGAAATGTGGGTTATCCGGAGATATGGGGGTTGTCAGGAAGCTACTGATTAGTGTTTCTAATGTGATGAGACTGGGAAAAGATGGAGGCCAGCCCTCCTGCACGGCTGAGGTGCCTGAGCAGGTCCGGTGTGAAACCACTAATTGTCTCTGTGAAACCACTAACTGGCAGTCTCAATGAGAGACAACGCAAGGACTGTAGAGGTTATTTCATCGATATCCCACCTGCACTGATGGCGTGTGATTATAATTTCCTCAGGAAAAGGGGTTTTATCAACTAGTAAAGGGCCAAGTAGTAAACATCATAAAAAGTAACAACACACTCCCTGCTTCATGTTGTGACATGGGTTCAGGGACTGTGAGGTTTTGACAGTTGGCAGCTTCATCTTCCCAATAAAATTACCAATAACGTTCCTGGGTTACAGATCCCACATCACTTTTCTGTAATAAATACGCTTTCAAGGAGCAGTAGCCGTGCTGTGCGGTGCAGCTAGGTTGGCAGTATCAACCCGCAGACCGCGGGGATACCTGAAAACAGCCAACCCAGCATCAATGACTAAAAAATTATTTAGTTGTGTTAAACATCCGCCGTCGCTTCAGTGCCTTAAGGGCTTAAGCCACAGTTGCTGCATCTGTAAATTAATAACCCTCGAGGCGGCAGAGGCGACAGGTGCGGCGGGGCCTGGCCAAGAGCCGCCCCCCGGCCGCCG
>WEIT01002011.1:849-24087 GCA_013389985.1 Dryoscopus gambensis | reverse complement strand
GGTGGGGGTGCCGCGTGGCGGGGCGGTGCCGCCATTGCCGCCGCTGACCTTGAGGCCGCGCGTCCCCTCATGCCGCGCTCCCGCCCGCAGCGCCATGGCGGGGAACGGCGAGCGCACCTTCATCGCTATCAAGCCCGACGGCGTCCAGCGCGGGCTGGTCGGGGAGATCATCAAGAGGTTCGAGCAGAAAGGGTTCCGGCTCGTGGCCATGAAGTTCGTGCACGTGAGTGCCCGCGTCTTGCCCCCAAACTCCGTCCCTGTCCTGCCCGAGAGGGGCTCACCACACCCACACACCTACCCCCAGAGAATCTCCCCTTGCGGCTTCTCCTGCGGCAGAACGGGGTCTGATGGCGGTTGTGCTGGCGCACGCGTCAGGCGCGGCTTCCTGCCCAGCACATGGCTTCTCCCCTTTCCACAAAAAGCTAATTTTGCTCCAGTGGTTTAATGCAGCCCGACTGAGAGCTGGAATGACCTTGGCTGAAAAGTTGTGTTGGATAACATCAGCCAGGAATCCCGTACTCTGCTTATCGCCCAGGGTCACTGCAGTGCAAAGAAATCATATTGACAATTCCCGGCACGGCCACGAAGAACTCCCCTAATGTAACAGCAGGAGCTCACATTGATACCCACAATAGCACTACAGCATTGTTGGTAACATTAATTATTAGTGAATCTAATCACTAATAGTCTTACACGTGTAACACCTTTTGTTCAGTGATATTCAGAAAATGATATTAAAGTTACATCTGCCCTTTTAAAGGCCTCTGAAGACCTTCTCAAACAACATTACATTGACCTGAAAGACCGCCCCTTCTTCCCTGGTTTGGTTAAATATATGAACTCTGGACCTATTGTGGCCATGGTAAGTGGCTTGATGTTAGTTTAAGATTACTTTCTTGAATATATTTGTCTTGCACTATAAATTATTAAGAATATTCAGAGATGGTGTTGCAGAAACATTTTTTTTCAAAATACCTAGTTCTGATAGTTACAAAAGAAAAAGTTAAAATAAGGACAGTGAAATTACTGTAGAATAAGAAAAGTGCACATATAAAATGGGCATGAAAATGCGCAATATATAAATGCATAAAGCAAAATTCCTTAAAGCAAATCTTCTGCACCAAAAATCTGTTTTGGGCAAAAAAAGATCAGGCTTTCTGACACAGAAACCCAACTTCTGTGTCATTCATTCTTACATTCCCCCAAAACAAGGTACTTGCTCTAATGGTGTCTCCTGGTGTGATTATGAACTAGGAGAGAACACTCAGCAGGGTGTCCCTATCCCACCACAGCACAAAGGGTTGGGAGTTGGCCTTGTACATTACTCTGAGGCTTGGTAAAGTATCTCCTTCACTGCAGTAACAATGTTGATAGTCCTTTTTTAGAATTATTTCCAGTTCATATGTTTTTTCCCTTGTCACCTTTACAGGCCTAAGAGAGAATATAGGCAAGGTTAATTTCTTCAGTGGCAGAGGCTTTGTTTCTTTGCAAAGTATGGTAGAGCTAAGTTGAGTTGTCAGTATTTTGCATAAGCATGGCTTAACAGAAGTTTTTGTTTTTTACTTTAAGGTATGGGAAGGACTCAACGTAGTTAAAACTGGGAGAGTAATGCTGGGGGAAACCAACCCTGCAGATTCCAAGCCTGGCACCATCCGTGGTGACTTCTGCATTCAAGTGGGAAGGTTTGTGCTCAGTCTATTAATTGATACTAAAAACTCAACTACTCCTACTTAGTGTTTAACTGCCAACACAAAAACTGTTGGTAGTCTTTTATTCTAGAAAGCCACAATTGGTGGTAGATACCTTAGTCTGATGGTATTTTATTTCCAGGTCACAGTGCATAGCTGCTGCTTAGGAAAATGGTACAAAGCTGACTTTGTTTGCAGTCCAGCTCCTCCCCAGGGCAGCATGTAAGCTCAGGCAGGGGCTAGTGTAGAACAGTAGCCCTAGAGTGACCCTGATAGGCATA
Organism: Dryoscopus gambensis; assembly: GCA_013389985.1. Lineage (NCBI taxonomy): Eukaryota > Metazoa > Chordata > Aves > Passeriformes > Malaconotidae > Dryoscopus > Dryoscopus gambensis. Next base: position 22,118 of record WEIT01002011.1, on the reverse strand, counting down.
ATTAGCTCTTGTAGGGGGTGGGGGTGTTGGAACACTCTACCTAAAATAACAGCAATAGTCTCCCTGCTCTGATGCTTCATCCGAGTTTTTGCAAATTAAGAAAGTTGCTGAAAGTGTATTTTTATAGGGAACAGTGTTTGTCTCCTTCCACAGGAACATCATCCACGGCAGCGACTCTGTGGAGAGTGCACAGAAGGAGATCAACCTGTGGTTCAAACCTGTAGAGCTCATAGACTTCAAGCCCTGTGCACACGACTGGATCTATGAGTGACTGGTTCCCACAGTGATTTGTGCCTTCCACCACCTCATCTCATTCCAGCTGCTGCCCTGGGAGCAACCATGGTTATCTTAGTGCTCAAAGTGACTGTCAAATAAATGGGTGTGAACTAATTCCTTGTGGTGCATTCACTTACAACAAACCCCTGTTCAAATACTCATAAAAGTAATTTTAGTCATTCAGGAGCCACTGACACATGGCCCTGGCACAACTGCTGGACTCACACAGTGGCAAATTTGCAGAGGGAGACTGGAACTATTTCCAACACAGCTAGAGGAAAAAAGGGATACCACAAAGTTTCTCTCCTTTTACAAATATTAATACTAAATGAAATGAGACCCAAGTACAAAGCTTGCTCTTTGAAATGATTATCTAATTCGCCTTCTCTTATCAAACCTGTTACCTTGTGCTCAGGGCCTCACATGATTTGTTGTCAGACCAGTATACCCACTTACTTTAAATACTCATGTTTTTACAGATTGTGGGTATTTTTAATATGCATTATATCTTGAGAGAAATAAGATGAAGTGCATTTTGGGCTAAGAGTGCCTTTTAAACAAAACAATCACTATTCAGCAAGACTTTTTATCATTTTTATTTTGTGTAAAAAAGGCAAATTTAGTGAATTATTTTCATCTTGTACACAAAGTTATAATTTTAATGCTTTTCACATCCATGCTGAAAATCTGCAGTCTCGTAAAAATGAACGTAACATTAAGTTCTCCAAAAGCATTTTTTCACTGGGTTATGTACATTGCATGAGAAAGCTTTAAATACTCTCTCACTGACCACACAAATTACCAAGAAAATAAAAGATTAAATTTGTACAGATATTGATCTATATATCAAATACATACAGAAATTATGTAAAAACCCCATTTGTTTAATCTTGATTCCCGCCCCAACATTGTCCCAGGGGCAAAGCTGATGCCTTTTTTTGTATAAATGGCTGTGGCTTTTCATTTTAAATATGAAAAAAAAAAAAACCAAAAGGAAGAAAAATTCAGCTGAAATCACAGTTTTTTAAAATCCCTTTCCAATAAAGGATTGTTACCAAATATTTTAGCACCATTGTACAAAGATTGAGGGAGGGTATTCACATCACAGAAAACAACAATAAAAAACCAAAACACTGAAACCCGTGTTAGTATTTGTAGAACAAGGAATCAGGAACTGTTGTAGCTTTCCTCAGATGCAGCAAGGAACAGGTTAGAGTTCTACTGAAAATAATGAAACCATCAAAGATCAGTAGAGATTTGGAGCAAGGAAAGGGGCAGCAGCCAAGTCACAGACAGGGCTTGGGCTGCCTCGTGGTCAGAAAAACCTGCTGTGCCAAATGCCAAAATCAGTCCAACCCCATTGAAGGTTTCAGGTGTCCAACATTTGCTGTTCTCTCAGCCAGGTACCACAGCTTGAAGCCAAGAGAAATATCCCAGAGCCACAGGAATGCTTTTGCAAAGCCAGGGAGCTGCCACAGGGACACCCCATGGGCTCTCGGAGATGACATCCCTGGTAGCACCTTGCTCAGGTTTTCCTGAGCTTCTCCTCAGCAACTGACTTCCAGCAGCTCCTTCCATGGTTTCCTTAGCACAGATGTCACTGTACTTGACAATTACACAACTGAGGCAATATTATGAACTCAGAGACACGTAAGACATTTCACCAACTACTGAAGTCACATGGGTACCCGAGAACGTATATCACCTCACAAGACTTTAGTGTTTGATGAATAACAGGATATTGTAAAGACTGACAGAACAGATTCTTACATTTCTCCAGCACAGTAAATATGTTAAGGACTAATTTTCCCTCTTGACATTTGAAGACCAACTCTGAAATCCAGGATGAGCCTGGGCAATACTCAGAAGCCCAAGTTTAGTGACCTGACAATGCACCTCACTCATTAACTAGCCCGACCTTCTACCTTAGGAAACACTAATTAATACAACAGTTTTTCTACTCAAGTCAGAAGCTGTTGATGAGAGAAGAAAGCAAGACTGTGAGAACCTTGTTCCAGCTAACTGGGACAATCTGCAAGTTGTTGCATTAAAAAAAAAAAATTCAACAGTGCGATACTTACCAAACCAAATCAATGCTTGCAGAGCTGGATTTTACAGCAGGTTAAATTGAGAACATAGGAAAACAGTCAAGGCTCAAAGTGTCACTACAATGGTCTCTAATCCTAGTTCTCCAATCTAAGCTGTTCAAAATAAACTTCATGGGTGGGTCAGAATCTGAGATAAGGTATTTGAAGTCTACCAGGTCCAACAAAGTCCTTTTTATGGCTGTTTTAGAGAGCTAAAATGTCTTTACGACCTGGAGTTATAGATTCTTGTAATCTGATTAACTGATTCTGTCAATAGAAGAAGCTGTTGTTAAAATGGGTCGTCATTTAAGAAATGTTACCAGTAAGGGAGAAAAGGATTCCAGACATTCCTACACTATACAGGACATGTGTTGCTTCCAGTAGTAATACAAAACTTTACATAATTAACCCCTCTTGCATAGAATGAGGTAAACCTGTGCATATCACCAATACTATGTACCCAAAGTTAGAGCAATATTTTAGAAAATAATCAAATTGCTGGTTTTCAACTTTCTATGCACTTTTTTTTAAGCTCAAACAACAATATACAAAAATGGTCTCCTGGGGCTCTGCGGGTTGATATCCTTAAAGCATTTCTTAGGCTGTAGGAATACAGATATTAATAATTTTTGATCAGTTTTTTTTTTTTTTTTTGAGTCCTAATTTATGGCCAAGAGTCATTGTACTGCTCTGAAGGGGACCTGTGAAGACCCAGAAGCACTTACAGAATTTATGAGATAATTCCTGAGAGTTTAGTTAATGAACCTTACTGGTAAAAGCTAAAGCTTTTGATGCACATTTTTCCAGTCACAGCTCTGCAGGGCTGATCAACCACCTCACTCATCAAGCCCATTTACAAAAATGTACAAAGGTTAAAAATATGGAAAGATAAAGTTCAAATTATTAAGAGCTCCTGCAAAAGCACTTTGTGTTTAAGTGGTTGTCATTTTCACCCTTTTATGTGACTTTTACTTGTAAAAATCTAGAAGTTGACTAGGTAGGGCTAATGGGATACTTGATGTGAGACAAGAATTCCAGGCAATAGGCAAATCCAGTTTATGAATTATAGACTAAAACCATGTGATTTTTATACTGTTCTCAAGTCACAATTCCTATGTTACACTATTACAGCAAGACATGAATATTGCAGGCTATGTAGGACTGAACTCATTTTTAATCCATAATGTAGGGCTCCTTTCAGCTCACCTGAAACCATGTGGCACATCAATTCTGAAGGGTCACAGATAAATATTTAAGATGGTAAGGAAACATTTAGGGCTTTCTGAATGGGAAAAAAAAAAAAAAAAAAAAATCACAAGAATACTCACAAGTTCCTTCCCAATACCAAGGGAGTCCTTAGTGACTGTCCATCTAAGCCACTTCTTCAGTCAAAATTCAGAGCTAAAACTAATCATCCAATGAGGGAATTTTCTGAAGTTCCAGTTTGGCATAGGGCTCTGTAAACATTTGCTGAAGCATTCCAAGACTACAGACATTCATGTACAGAATAAGGGCTTTCTAGATTCAATCCAATGCCCACTGCAGTCTATGGAGACAAGGCTACTGATATCAATGGGCACTGAATCAGACCCTAAGGAACATTAAAAACCAAAATCTTGTATAGAAAAAGGTATTTTAAACGAAATAAAAACACCTTGAAAAGTTAAACTCTTCCTCAGGCAATGGCTCTGTTGCACTTGGAGCTACTCACTGAGTAGAGCTTTACAGGACTATCTTCCACATACAATTTATGCCTGTAAATCAGAACTTAAAAGCCTTATTTTCACAATTAAAAAACCAGAGGCGTGACCAGTTCACAAGAGTCTAAAAGTCTCCCAACTTGTACCAAAAAGGTTCATTTGTTATGACATGTCATTTGTATTTAGAACTATGTCTTCCTCCAACTGCTTCCCACAACCATGCTAATTAAACTTTAATCTTACCAAAAATTAGAATTTCAGTTCTTGTTAACAATGCACAATAAATCTGAACTTGAAAATATTACAAAATTCTTTCAAAAGCTTCAAATACAACACAAAAGTGTCCATTTTTTCTTGTTTTTAATAAATTGAAAAATCTTTTTCACTAAAATAGTTTCCCCGCCCTTCCAAAAAATTCTGAACTGAGTCTAATTCATCTACAGTTAGCAAAGTGCCCCAGGCACAGTCACTTGAAGTGCACCTCCCAAGTGGGAACAGAATCAGTCAGTCCTGGAGAAAGGTTCTTTTCCTATCACTAATGCTGTGCCACTCACTCCTGGGAGCTGCCTCAGGGTTCCTGTTTGATGTAGTAGCTGGCAGAGCCGTTGCTCTCCTGGTCAGATGCTCCCTGCAGGAAGCTGTACTCCTCTCCATCCAGCAACTCCTCCTTCAGCTGCAATGAAGTCACTACAAATCAAAAATTTATGTTAAACATCTATATAATTTAAAGTGCAACTTTTCCTTAAATTTACTTAATATTATTGATATTGGGAGCACCCCAGATTCCCCATTTTCTTATAGTCTGCATTTTAGCGATGCTTTAACACTCAGGATCCCACAGAGAGCAGACACTTTGTGAGTGCAGATGGAACATGAAGTTATGCTCTAATATTAACAGATTTCAAATTACTTACAGTAATACATTCTCTACAAGGTTTTCTCAAGATCTGAGTATTTTAAACCACTTTAACTTTTAAACCACTTTGCTTCCTATTTAGTCTTTATGCAAGTGAAAATGAGATTGGAAATAGCCAACAGTAAACCTAAAGTTCAAATTTCTTAGCCCAGTTACTATAAACAATCTGTGTGAGACAACAAAATGTATTGACAAAGATTTCTCAATCCATCATTAAAATTTTAAGGTCCCAAAAGGTTTCATTCAAGCAAAACATTTTTTTGTAGTTTTAATCCTCTCTCTTCTTTTGTCAAAATTAAACAGAAATGAGATGTAGGACAAAGATATTATGAATAGCAGTAATGTCACAATTACTTTTCCAGTTTCATTAATGAATAGAGATGATTATCAAAATATGAGCACAAAGAACAGAACACTGAAAACAAAACATGTAAACGTTCATTAAAGGTGCAGTACCCACAGTAAACGGTTGATTATACAAAAATAAATTATTCTGTATGACCAAATGAATGAGAAAAGTATCAGAGTTTATAATTATAGAATATAAAGTTTATATACATTGCAAATGTGTCTTGAAATGCAGAAATATGCAGTGAAAAAACCCCCACAAACTGTAACCTGCTGCTACTGATAGTCCTTCCGTAACTTACAAGCTGTTTGATTATTCTTTTATAAATATTCTATGTCATCTTGTATGTTGGAACAAGTTCTTGAGCTAAATAAAAATAAAATTTGAAAATTAAGATAGTAGAATATGTCAAAAGTTGCAGCATAATGCAAGTTCTCCTCATCTTTCTTTAATAGATTCTTTCTCCCATCTACCAAGCCCACAATCCCTTCCTTATTTTTTTCTCTCAAATACTTTTCCCTGCATCATGCCCAACTCTGACCAAGATTCCTAATCTCTGGGGGACAACAAAGTGCTGTCTAAATAAGGCAAGACACAATTGGCTGCTTGCCTGTGCTGCAGTGCCTTATGCAAAGGCTATACAGAGGTCAGGGATACAAACCAACCCACCATGAACGTTGTTGCCCTTCTCTCTCCCCAGTAGGAAGCTCCTACAGCTACAGAAGTAACAGCCGTTGCCATGGTTTGGATTGTCTCTGGCTCATTTGAACCAAAGTCCTGACATTTATATATTTAATGATACCTTACTTCGTTTGTTCCGATTATACTTTGTAGTTTTTAACTACAATCCTCCATCAGAAAAGCTTAGTTACAGCTACATACCAAGTAATTTGAAAGAAGAAAAAGGAAAGCTAGTGGAAGTCATCCAACTGAAGGAAAAGGGATGCAGATGGGCCAGGTACTCTATTTTACATGATCTCAGTGATTTGCCAGGACACAGACTGCATCTGATGCCATGTGATATTCAAACCTCCCAAAAATCAATATGAAGGGAGCAATATGCTCCAGAGTTGGGTGAATCTCTGAGAACAGTCTCCTCCTCTGACAGCTTGGCTGTAGGTTCTTTTTAAAATTGAATCAGTCCAACAGGTTCATTTCAGTGCTTAAGAGATCATTTCAGATGACTGAAAGATAAAAAGTACTCATGCACCCTTAAAGCAGCACCAGGAATTTGCTACAGAGCAAAACCACTTCATACAAAGAAGGTGAAGAAGTGCTGAACCTTTCTCCTATGCTCATGACAATACAAAAGGGGAAAGAATTGGGTTTGAACCTTACTGAGAGCTCCCGAGGACAAGAAGTTTCAGAGCAGATGCAGTTTTGTTACCAATCTTACACTAACTCCAATTCAAAGCCTTGCAAACATCCCTTGCACTGTGCCTGCATCTGTCCTATGGCTACCGCAACTGCGGGCAGTGAATGCTGCTGAATGATGCTGAGGAATATGTACATAATTAATGAGTTCTGGCAAATCTCAAATGTGTTCTAAACTGATTAGATGGTATCAAGGTTATGCCTCCTTCCTAGAGAAAAAGTGTGGTCTTGCTGGTTTCAATATAAACACATATACCTTTGGACAATGACATGGCTACACCACAGACAAAATTAATTTTGTCCAACCTTACCAAAACTCAGTGTTGAAAAGTTCCCCTCAACTGATCATAGAAAGCACTGAGTATTAGAAACCAAGGAACACAGGTGTTTCACAGGAACTGTGAGATCTAATGGCACAGAAACTGAGACTGTGTATGTCTTTGCACTATAGAAATGCAATGCAGGTGTAAATTTGGAATAAGAGAAGAACAATTGTGCAGAAATAGATGCTCCAGAATACTCTCCACTAAGCAAGGCTTCTCTTTGGCATCAAAGGCTCTGTCAAACACAGCATGTACACACCAGCAGCAACATGAAGTGACACTAAAAGAGTCCTTGAGAAGTGTTGAAAGGTGTGCAGAGGAGAGTAAAGGTTTTCCTCAGGGTCTAAAGGTGGCATGTGCATTCCTTTTCCCCTAGTCTGTTAATGGATAACACATGGACAAGAGAAACTGTTCTGGATGTATTCCAGAGTCAGTACAGAGTGCTGACAGGGCAGCCTGTGCAGACTAAGGCAAGCTTAAGGGAGTAATCAAGCAAACCTGAAGCTAAATCTATCAACCTGGCAACTGTCCTGCAGGGAGAGCATCATCCAGCCTCCTGACAGCTCATATTGCCACAACATATTTGTTGGCAATAATTTGCTGCATTACGTTGCCAGAGATATTAGGAAAAGGGAAGAGAAAAAACTACCAGATCCTTGAAGTGAACTGTATAACTGAAGATTGATTATATTATGTAAACTATAGTTAAATAAGTTCAAAATTTTAATCGCCTTCCTCAATACTACTGATAATTTTTTTAAGAGTTTTTCTCTGCTCACTCATTCAGATGCACAATTACCTTGTCTCAAATATACTTTCTTAGTAATCCACAAAATTTCAAATAACACATTCCAAAGATATTTTCCCAGATAATCGCCTTTTTCCAATATAAAGACAAAAACGTTTATTTACTGCATATAGTTATTTTTTCTGCAAAGGATAACCCACACTAATGACCTACTTATATCCAATATTCCCAGATCCACATTACCATTCAGTTTTACAGAGTGCATTTTTGTATTTTAACACTCTGCAGAGCCTCTCTGGGATTCTCAGTAACCCACACCACAACCTCCTTCCTCTGAAGTTCTAAAGCTGCAACCCTCTGCTATGATTAATTCAGTGAAGTGGTACATCAGTGAGAATGAACAGCTCTCTAACGGAAAAAAAAACCAACTAAAATTCAAAGGAAAAAAAAAAAAGGAAAAAATAAAAAAGATTGGATGAGTCAGCACATGACACCCTGGACCACAGCTCCCCACTCTGCAGTGACACACTGCTGTGACCAGTTACCTGTTTGGAGGCTGGGACTGAACTCCTGGCTATTCCTGGGAGGCTGGAAGGCCTCAGGGGCTGTCTGTGCTGGAAGGGCTCGGTATGGAGGAGGAATCAACTCGTCATCCCCAGAGAAGCTCCTCCGCACCTCACCTGTCATGGGTGGGCTGGACAAAATGACAGGTTTCTTCCCAATTGGTATCTTCCTCTCTAAACATCAAGTCAAACTAAAATAAACGCTCGGGGTTAAAGTGCATCAGGCAACTCTGACTGTTCACTGAGAAATGGCTCTGATTGATATTCACCCATTCTGGAAAACCAGGGCCTGTACAATGGCACTATTCAGTTATTACTGGGAATATTGTTCTCAACAACCACACTGTAGTCACTAAATTCTAGCAGTTGCTAGTAGGACTTCAAGGCCATTGCTTAATACCCATGACCTATTTATTTCATGCTCTAGCAATGAAATACAAATGCTGTGAATTATTTCTGCTGCAGCTACACTGCACAGTCACACACATTCCTCTCTACCTGGACACCGAAGACATCTTGGCTCAGTTTGAGGCTGCAGTTGTTTCAGTGTGTGTGCGCCTAAGAGACAGAAGGATGCTTCTGGGGAAATAATCCTCTCCAGACAAAGTTTATCACCTCTAAAAATACATATTCATAATTCCCTTAGAATGGTATTTCCCATTTTTACAGTGCCTTACTGTAACAAAAATAACCATTTCAGTGTGTAGAAAAAACTTCTAAAATGCCCTCAAATTATTAAACACTGCATTCCTGAAAAAAAAGTTATTAAAATTTCCCATACATTTTACCACATTTCTCCTTTATCACTAAGATCCTCCCATTCTGTGCCCAGGGCATGTTCTGTGTGGTATTGAGAGTACAAGATCTGTAACACAGATCAGTGCTTTCAGCTACATCAAAACTGTAGCTGCTGATGCTTCAGTCCTATCAGCACTGTCAGACAGACAAACAAAAGCCCAGCCCTGAAAAGGTAACTGATTATGCATATGCTAAAGGTACCACCCTGCTTAAATATTCTTCTTATAAGACAACTTCAGGATGAGCCTTTTAGAGAGATTAATGAGGCAGAATGGTGTCTACAGAATACCAACTTTGAAAATATGGAGGTTAGATTACGATTTCAGTAACCTTATTCTGATATATATATATATACACAAGAGGAAGTAGACAATACCAGGAGATATTGCATCCTTCCTTATTAATTAATTGTCCAGGCATGCTGGCAAGTTACCCTTGAGAATTCACCTGCACAGCCTTCTGAGCAGCAGGCACACAGTACAAAACTGTACTCAATGAAACAAACACTATTGAAAAGGGAATTGGGGGAGATGCTCATGTATCCTCAGAAGCATTCCCAAAGTGTTTACGATGCAATCAGTTCTGCTTGCCAGAGAATACGTGCACTCCCAGTGCTCCGAGGAAGGAGGGGACACTGCAGCAGAAATCTGCATCGTTACACACAGTAGAATGACTCAATGACATCCTGGGCTGTTTTGTGAGCACTTGAGAAAAATGTGTGGAAATAACCCTGCCCTGCTAAAACTAATCTAATTTAAGACGTACACAGAGTTTCTTGTTAATCATCTGTGGTGACTTTACATGGTACCATAAAAACATCACTGCAGCATTACATGGTTTTGTGACTGAAACCCTTCACAAAATAACTTTCTATTTTATTTACAAGTGCTGGACAAGGAAAAGCTTCAGAAGACATTTTTAGTGTTATTTCCTGTGACTCAGCACTTCCGTTGCCATAACCTACTTAGAAGAAACCCATGTAGGAGGCAGCCAGCTCTAACTGTTCATGACCTTGTTCTCTCACCTTCTGGTGATTAAGAGCATTTCTTAGTATTGAGCAAACAGTCCAGAACACAATCAGAAGCTTTCCTTGCTTCCACAGCCAACATTTACTTCAGGTTAATGAGAACTGAAGAACTAATTTCCCTAAACTAAATTTTCTAAAGCTAGACTAAAGCTTCCTATGGCACTAAATAAGGGGAATTAATTGTCCAGGTTTGGGTCACACTTGCTGTAAGAGGGGTAGCAAGAAACTAGCGGAGGTATTAGGAAAAGGATAAGGTAAAGAGTATGATGGTCTAGCACAGCTTGCTAAACAAAATCTGCTCAGACAGTGCAGAATTATCCAAAACCAAGTCCTACACAAAGGTAATTAACCACAGGGCCATATTTCCCTAGCTTAAGGCAACAGCACTCACAGCTTTCCCTGGATATTCTCAAATGAAGAGTTTTCCAGTACCTGAATTCTATTTAAAAAAATACTGCTGCAAGTTTCTGAAAAGGATCTGGATTTTACTGTTTATTTAACCGTTTATTTCCTTCAACAGCAGAAAGGAAAACTAGTGCAACATTTGAGGCACTTAACAAGAGGTTCTAAGAACTTCCCAGACACCTGGTTTATCTGTGGCATTCACCAGTCAACTTCTTTTCATGCCCAAAGATGAACACAGCAAAGGTTGTATTCTCAATGACTGGGGAAGAAGGTTCCAATTGGTGTTAATAGATCCATTCACAAATTTACCAGGAAGACAAGGCTTTAATTCCTCACATTTGTTCTACACAACAACAAAATACTCTGGAAACAAGTCTAAATTAATCAAGCTAATTTGATATTTTGACAAATTGATTCCAGGGGAATCAATTACTGTGTAAAGAACCTGAACACTTCAGAGTCTTAATAATGTCATTACTGTGTTTTACTGTGACAAGAACAGCCACATACAGCAATGCTATTTGTTTCTGAAAGCAATAATATAAAAGCTTAATTCACACAGATGCCTAAACCAAAAAAAAAGGCAAATAAGTAGCATTTTATTTTAAAGAGGAGCCAGCTAGATGATAATTTAAATTTTCTACACCTCATTCTTTCTGATCCCAGTAACTTGGTTCTTATTCCTCCACCTCTGTTAAAGAGAGCAGAGGGAAAACTGTGATGATACCTGAGTATTCTGTACAAGGCAGTACAACTACACAGCCAACATATTAGTTAACTGAAATTATGTCAGAATACAAAAATATTTTAACCATTGTCCATCTACAATTCATAGATTATTATTATTAGCAACATCTGCCCTATCATAAGTTATAAAAAATGGTTATTCTCAATGAAAAAGTTCCTTTTATGGTATACTGCACCTTTAAGCACAACACCTGTTTAGACACAAACATTTCCAAATAGAACAGGGACTTAGGCAGAGACCACAAACTTTAAAACAACAGGAAAAGTGCAAACACTACTTTATCACCCACTTTTCTTATGTCCTTTGTACTGTTGCGATTTAGCTTTTTTCTTCTGTTTGGATGAACTTGACTGGCTATCTCTTGATGCTGCAAAAAACAAAGAATTCAAAATTTATGCTTATTATTTAAAAAAAGAAACACTTCAGAAAGTGTCAATGCTGCTACACAGTTACAGAATTTTTCCTTAGTGACAGAACAAAGACAGAAATTTATTGTGGAAAAACAACTTGCACTAAACTACTTAACATGAACTCTCATTACCCTCTCATTAAACAACAGGTCTTGAGATCCAGTTATCAGTTATTATCACTTGATCTGACAGGCCAAGTTGTGATGCAATAAATTAGATACAGCTTCTGCACAGGCTGAGTTCTACTAAAATCAGGAGGTGAAACAGATACATTGGTAGTCTTAAAGCAATATAAATTCTCAGCCATCTCCTACAGAACTGACAAGTAAGAAGCTTTTTCCCTGCATCAAATCAGCATCTTCTGGCATTGAAAAATAGTAAAAACCACTCAGAAGTACTTTAGAAATCAAAGTGGAAGAGATTAGAACTGTGAATTAGAACTTTCAGGCACTAGCAAGAATTTGGGGTTTTTTTTTGTTATGTCTGGGGACCTAACTGGAAAAGGTTAGGAAAATGAGCCTCCATGAAATTAATTTCCATTATTGACAAAGCAGGACTCACACTGCGGCGCTGGAGGCTGGAGCTGGTATCCAGTCAGCTGACACCATCCCACAGGATACAGGTCTGGGGACTCACAATCCACCCACTGATCATATTCATCTTCCCACCCATCAAAGTGTATCCTCAGAAGCCGGTGGATAATGCGCGTCACTGTGGCCACGCACACCAGGCGAGGCTCCATCAGATCTACAGCCTCCAGTTTCATGCCAACATGAAATCCATGATTTGGAACTTCCTGGGGAAGCAAACAAGGCAAACATCAGTAAACAGACATGTTCATTAAGATAGTTTAAGCACAGTGCTTGAAACAGGAATTTTAATCAACTTAATACAGAAAAAAACAAGTATCACTTATGAAGTTTCCTGTACCTCTGCATCTGTTTAATACTTCAGAGATACCAACCTTTGTTTACTCAAATGGTTCTTATCTCTTAAAGTCTCAGTTTTTCAAAACTGTATTTAATGAACTGGGTCCATCCCATGCACTATGCAAAATATAAAGAAATACTAATTCCAGTAAAAACATATGTAATTTTTATTACCTTATTGAAGAGCTTTACTGGTGCTGCTATTGAGTCAGTTTCCCTGAGGTAGTCAAACCACTTAAAAGGGAGTTTTGCATAACCTGTGAATTTTAAACAACATTTTCATACATCAACTGCAAACTTCATGTGTAAGAACAACAGCAAAAATAGCACATTGGGAGTGTGTTACAGCTAAAAAGACAACAAAGAAGTCAAACATTAATATCAGAAATTTCCACTCTTTGAGCTTTGGTCTAAGGGACAAATAGTCACCTGGACATTGCCCATTTGCAACAAACAAGAAGAATGAAGCATCATAACATAAAAGTTATCATTTAAGTTAAGATTAATCATTTAAACTGGAAGTTTTTTGCCCACGCAGATTCGTGGTCTCAACAAATGTCCTACACAAATGACCCAGAAGAGATCACGGCTTTAAGCACATCCAGTTTCTTCTCTGTGGGGAAATAGCTCCACTATTGAAACACATTGAATTGTGAGGAACAGAATGGTAAGAACAAACATGGATATTTTAAAAGTTTAATAAGGGTAAAAAATAGCAGTAATATGGAAAATTAGAGGATTTTTTTAAAGCTATTATAAAGGGAAGAAAATATTCTCTCAAAAATATATGTATCTGCTACTGAATATGCATAAAACACAGGAATATCTTTACCTTAGGGCAATTTCAACAACTGCTTAAAGTAATAATTCTCTAATTCTAGCTGGAGCAACAACAGCTTGGAGGATTTCTCCACAGCAGTGTGCAGTGATGGACATCCTGAAAATCTGCAGTGCTGTGGGCATGGCATGGGAGCTACAGTAGCAGGCTGGATCTCACCTCTGTGGGGGCAGAGGGCTGCAGCTCAGGGCTGCCACATTCAGTACTCATAGCCCAAAATTCAATCCCATCCCTCAAAGTGCCTAAGCCTTCATCTACTAATTTCAGCATGAGTTGAAGATGTTTGGGAGGAATGAGCTTTGCAAAGTCTAATGTTCACAGCAACTGAAGTTATGCACAATACTAAATGCAACTTGAATAAGAGTGCTCACACTGGCTATGGAATATCTCCATGAACAGATGCCGCTGGAGAGTTAATTAATACGGGCAGTACTGTATCAGTTCTGCATATTAATGCTTTTCTTCTCAATGTAACATTCTTCTGCTACGCCAATATATTTGTACTCAAGCTCGTCACACACAAGAAATGTGCATGTGGGCCTTGTCAGACTAGGCAGAATTAAGAAACTGTCCATTTTCCAGTCCATACTTTGGAAAGCAAAATACCCTCCTTGTTAGAGCTAAGGAGCTTTGATCATTTCGATCCTATTAAAAATGCTAATGCGCATTATGCTCTGTATTTTACTGCTGGTAATTCGTCTTCCAAATGACTTTTAGATTTTTGTACGTGTGATTTATAATCATCTCTCACTGATGACACAGGACTTAGGAGAAACTTCAGTAAAAGGGAAAATGTATATGGAGGTAAAGAATTAGGTTGCCATGATACAAGAAACACTGAGTATCATATGCTAACAAGAAAATCCACATTCTGAAAGTAGTGTTTGAAGAGTGAAGAGGTAAAGTCTCATCACCAAAGGCAGGTTTTTCTCCTATTCTGTCTCATCAGATTCATATATGTATTTCTAAAATGATTGACATGTACTCATATACAAGCATTTCCTCCCATAAAAATTTCTACTGCAAGAGTCTCTGCACCTCAGATTTTTGAGGGATGCTTGTGCCCATGAATTTCTAGGCAATAAATTCACTAAATGAGCTGACTGAAAAATAAAACTAAATCTGTACAACTGCGTTTTCCACACACTCTAGGGTGACAGAGTTGTTACTGTACAACAACAAAAATGATATTACTTTCTTCATGTTGCATTACACTGTAGTTATTACCTAGAAAAATAATTCATTAAATACAAGTAGAAGCCTGCAAGAATGAGAATGGAGGGAAAAAGCTACAGAAAATCATTGTAATCTGCTGTTATACAGCTATGATCCTCTTAAAAAGTGCCAGACCAAGGCAAAAAATGGGAAAAGGGAGGCAGTCTTTTGTAGGCACATGCACTTGTGGACAGACAGCTTTTCCTCACAGAGGGGTTTATTCAGTGTACAGCCCTAAAGCTCAAGTTTATGTATAGCCTTCCAAAAATTGACTGGTATTGTTGTGAATTAGCCTAAGTCTGAGATTCTTTACGATGTTCATTAATTGTTTTGGTGACTAGGACTTCCCAACCAGTGACACTTTCCAAACAGCCCTTTAGTGACTCCCACACTTCATACTGACTTACTGTAATTCTCAATTTCTGACAGCAAATGCAAATTATTTCAGCCAATAATCAATCTAACTTTTTCTAAATGAAGAGTTGGTTATGTCTGGTTTAGATCACTTAAAAGTAAAGCTGTTGTATTTGTTTCAGACTTGAGAGAGTCCTAAAAGGTGACCTGAACTTTGTAGGCTGAGTTAAGAAACAAAGCATATGGCACATACAATATCACTGAGCAATATTCACAGTAAAAAGTGTCAGAATGCTACCTGTACCTCTGGGTGGAGTTAGTTCAATCATGTTAATTTCACAGAAACCAACAGGGAAAATAGAAGGGGAAGTGGCATGGTAACAAAACCAATCAGACCCATCTGCTGCTTCTGAGCCATCAATCCCAATCATAAGATAGCCATCTGCTAACACCTTGGTAAAGAGAAACAAAATTCCACATTAAACACCTTCAGCTGGGTGAGAAGGCTAGAAAGAAAGCATGCCATGTTTCAAAAGAGTGAAAGTAACTCAATAATAATGGAAGCACACTTAGAAGGACATTCAATTATAACAAAAAACCTCCAAATCATACCCGTCTCCAGGACTGTGAATATGACTGTCACATGTACCTTTGTTAACTGCAAAGTTATGAGATCAACATTTCCTTTTTCTGATCTCTAGTTTGTTTTTCTTGTGAACATCAGCTCTGCTTCTAAAGCTTTATAACTCAGTCTATTCTTCATCTTGCAAGGATATTTGGTACACCATTACTCAAAATCATAACCATACTCCTCCTCACTGGAAAGGTTAAACAATTCAGCAAAGCTGCTTTTTATGTTTTCTCTTTTAAAGCAGATTTCACATTGATTGCCTCCCTTTCAGTCAAGCTAAGAAAGAAGGACAGCCTTAAAATATCTTCATAGACTTCTGCAAGTCAGCAAGATGAAGTTTGGTTTTGAACAGTTGCAAAACATTTGGTATAATTAGCAGAAGATTTTCCTGCAAATTCATCTCACAAATACATTCTAAGTGAAGGTAAGGCTGAATTTCCAGAGATTAAACTCAAATTTATATGAGCACATTTTCATAGCAGTTGTATATAAACAATTAACAGACATACCCCATTCACTGTGTGAATGAACTGCACTGGTTTTGGTTTTGAGCTTTTTGTTTCAAGCCTGAATGAAGGTTAGTGAAAAAGGATTCCTCTCTGCCTCTCAAAAATGCACATTTGCTTTCTTACCTTTCTAATAGTCGCCACACATATTGCTGAAAGGTTTAGGGGGTCTATAGCTTCCAACTTCATTCCTTCTTTAAACCACTCTCCAGCTGCATCAACCTCTTTTACCTAAAGAATCACAGAACAGCAGCAGAAACAAAGAGTTTAATGAGCCTGGAACAAAACACACCCCCACACTGCCAAAGCAACAGACCGAAATACCTGTTCTACCACCTCTGCTTATATCAAGGAGGTCATACTGGGTAATAAAAGCAGAAATGCTTGTGCTGGGCCAGGATGTAAATAGAGTTTCAGGTCTGGTTTACACACAACAGGAACTAAAGGTCCCCAATCAACTCTACAAAGAGTGTTCTAGCTACTGAACTCACCTTCATAAATAAGTGTGGGGGTGCATCAAAATGTCCATCCTGTTTCTTTGTAATATCTACAGGGAATAATAATAGTATCATAATATTGTTCAGAAATTTTGTTCAAGAGCAAAGAATATGTTTTTCTAAATATATTAACCAATACCATACAATCACTGGTGTGGGAAGCCCACAGTTTCTAGTAACACTCCCACAAAAATCAGGAGGACATAATCCATTTGGTTTCCTTGCTGACTTCAACCTGAGCTGCCTCTATAACACAAACATCATTTATGGAAAAAGCCCAATATCCAGTATTTACAAGACCATTTGATTATGTCACAAAATTGATGAAAGTATTACATAGAAGCTTTTGCAAAAAATTGGNGTATCTATATATGTCTGTTTATAAATTATTTCAGTGATAGTTGAATCATTAGGAAAACTGAAGGCCTTTCCCTGAAGGGGAGCCTTGTGGAATGCTTTACAGAAATTCTGTTTCTGACAAGGGATACCAGCTCAGAGGAACAGAGAAATAATAAAAATCCAGACTTTTTTTTGTTTAGAAACCTTAACTATTTCAAATTAAAATTGCTTTTGTATTTTAGGTAGCAAGGGCCGCAACTGTATCCCTTCTATTTGGCTGTTACTTCACCTTCCCTGCCCATCCCCTAGTGCCCTCTAAATCATGTAAATACTGCAGTATAAAATATTAGACAGTCTTTAAACTTGCAAGTAAATGGAAATTCTGTATCTACTAGGATACTTGTCCACATCACGTTGTACAAAAAAAGGAGTTAGATGTGAAGAAGCTAGGAGTTTGTGGAGCAGGCCTGTAGTTCCGTGTATCAGCATGAAAAGCGAAGTTTACCATGCTTGAATTGTGCAGTTAAAGGTTTTTCTGCCTATACTTTGCTGACCTCTGTTTATTATTGAATCTTCTAAATATCAACGTACTACAAATCAACTTAAAGGTTATTGTGGCTTTTCCACTGCTGTATAATATATTAATTATAATTTCAACTGAAATTCCTGAGTGTAATATGATTGGTAAAACCCCTGGGCCACATTACATATGTTTTTAAATATCATTATTCAATGCAGTTTGATTAATTGTATAAAGCAACAGAACTGCTTAAGCCAGACTCCTCCCAGCCAACAGGGCCCACAAAACACCTCTAACCCAAACCAAACTTACCAGATCTTTTGAACCTGTGTCCTATACTTCGAGACCAGCCAATATGATGAATGAGTGGGCTGTACATATGGCACCAGAAGTCATCAGTTTTGTCCTCACTCTCTTCGTACACCAACCTCAGGCGTCCCCCAATGACATTTTCCACCACCGCCACCCTTGTCCGGCAGAGGTGCGTCTTGTCCACCACTTCTACTCTCATGGAAGTTTTGAATGGGTACTGCATACTCTCAGACACCTTAAAGCAACAAAACACACATTCTGTAAGAATATCCTCTGGTTTATATCCTCCTGTCTATTGATGCGCTTGTAATTTAATTCAAGTACTTGTTAATCAACCTGAAGAAATGACACAATTTATTTCTCTTCTATTTCATTGTAGCAAAATGTTTCAGAAAACTAAGAATAGATCCTACAATGCTTTAATTGTTTCAAGGTCATCCATTAAGATGAGCTACAATTCTCATATAAGTTCAAGGAATTTTCCACTGACATAATGAAAGTTTGTTCAGTTGTTAATAGTGGGTGAAGTTACCTTGAGAAACAATTTTAGCATGAAAAACCTCAAGATTTTTGTTCTCGCTTTGTCATCCCCACTCAAAATAAAGCATTTTAAAAACAGGATTAAAATACTTCATTATAAGGCATGGAAAATAAACCTTCAACATAATTAAAGCTGGCCATTCACAAAAGTACTTCTTCAAAATACACAAAAGAAAGGAAGAGAATGGAAATAGATGTTAATCTGCTTTGTGAAAACAGATTGCATTTAAAAATCAGTATCTGTCACTTGCCCTTTTCATTACTAACTCCCCAAAGGACTGAGATCACGCCAATTTAATTTGGCTTCTAACTGAGCCAATTTTTAAATAAAAATTAACAACTGCAGAAAGGCTTTTTGGCTGTTTTTTAAACATTAGATGCAGTGTAAAACAACAAATTAAGTCTCATATTTCTACTAAGAACTATATGCACCATCATCTCACAATATTGGTAAGTAAACTTACAGCTCACTATACAGCAGCTGCCACACCTGAAGACATGACTAAGACAGAAAAAAACCTAGTCCAAAGCAGGAGAAAAATACTAAGATTTAAAAGTAAATCATTCATTCCTTCTAGATTCTTTCATTCCTTCTAGATCCATGCTATATTAACGTATTCTTGAAATGTTCAGTTTCTTGAAATAGAGCATGATAAAAATCATTCCTGAATTAGAAAAATAAGTTTTCATTTTTCTTACATATCATAGGGTAACTCATGAGCACTTCTAGGTTTTCTCTGGATTTTTTAAATGGGGTATTTTAAAATTAAAATAGACTAACTAGTTTTTAATGAAAGCTATTTTTTCTGGAGCGGTTTTCCAAATACATACTGACAAGTGGGGACATAACTGGAGAAGGGATGCCAAGGAAAACTGCATCTAAGGGAAGAAACTACTGCATCACCTTCACTGCAAGAGGAGCTAACGTGCCATCGTAAAATATTTCAGTTCTTCACGCTGTGCTGCAATTTTCTTTACAGAACATCATTGATATTGCATCAGCCTTACCTTCTGAGAAAAGTCAGGAGGAAGTGTTTTGGCACCAGTAAGTCGTTTCACTAGAAAAGCTTTCCAGTTTGTGTATTTGTGTTGGATAGCTGTTGCAAATGAAGGGGAAAAAATAAGCCACTGATTTTTAATTGTGTCCATTAGAGACAATATTAGTGCCTGGAATGTGTAAAGAAGAAATCGCAGATGACTATTAAAACGCCTGGATGACAATAATGACAAAAAGCCTCTTCAGAGAATGAATGCTACCCAAGATTAAGTTTATGGGTCAGGGTAAAGAATTTAATAACAAAGTATAAATAAAATCAGTGCATGTTCCCATCACTGATTAGCCAACTGCTGCCACCCTGATCTTAAAAGCTTTGAGTCGCATCAGATGGGCTATTCCAAGAAACACTTTAGCATCAGTCAAGCTCTTATTTTTCCAAAAGTCAAAATTATTAATTCGTTACTGCTGAAAGAGTTGTTACGGTACGGTAAAAGAATACTTTGATATCTGGACCACGAGCAAATTTAGTTTAATAAGGAGACTGATATCAGTCAGTAAGGCCAGTATTTACATACTTCGAGGAGGAACTAAGGGCTTCCCACTGGTTGCACACCAACCAACTGGGTGGATGTCAGACCCACAAATGTTGCACCAGAAGTCAAGACTTGAATCATTTTCAAAGCCTTCATATCTCAGCAGAGCATTGTAGCCTGAAAGCAAGTATTTAAAAAAAAATACAATAATTAAACAAGATTGTAAAATACGTATTAATATTTCTTGACCAATCGTCATGCACATTACATGGGTTTTCTAAATGTAATTTTTTACAGCAAGTTTTTTTTATGGCACATTTCTGGATGCTATTAATGCACAGAATGGATTACTTTGATAAATGAGCATATATTATAGTTTACATCAATTTAATTAAAATTAAAATTCTTGAACTATAAACCTTTAGAAGTTGTATGTCAGAGGACAAATTTAATTACGCACAGTATCTGCTTTTTCATATCCTAGATCTGTGACCTTGAATTTCTAACTTTTTCCCGAGACAAGTGATTTGTATAATGAGGTTTTTTGCCAGCTCTTACACAGTCTCCTATCCGCTCTGCACTGCTCTTACTGCACTCTGAGGCAATATTACAAAAGCCAAACCAAGGATAGACATTCTCAAGCATCACTGCAGCCACTGTAGAACAGTGACAACACTGTGTGTAACCTACACACACAGCTCTGCCAACCTGACCATTACACCCACCAGGTGATCACTGACTAAATTATTAGATCCCTTCACACAGTTCTTTTGATTACTTTAATTTTAACTAAAACACATTTACCTGCTAATTTTACAATTCCAGCTATCCAGAAGACTTTGGTAGGTAGGCTGCAGTCAGTGTTTGGAACCTCCACTCGCACTCCTTCTGCAATATCACCCCAGCAAGTCCCCATGGGTGCCTGTCAAGGTTGGGGTTAAAAAGTCACCAGTTCACCATGTGAAAATATTCATTTTTTGTTATCTCAGTCTTCTATAAGCAACTTAAAAAGACAAAAAATTCAATATACATATAAAAAAAATATGGTTAGAAACCACTTTCTATGAGAACCTACTTTAGTTTTGATTTGATGCTTATGCATAATACTGTAATTGTATCCAATTATTCCAGTGTATTTACTGAAAAAAACCTACAGCATTCCAAGTTTAAACATCAGTTAAGCACAAGCACAAATTGTACATTCTCACAGGTCAGTTTTATTCTATGATATTTGGTATTAGGAACAAACTACTGATGTTAGTGAGAATGGCTGAATTCCTATGCAATTCTACTTGCAAGAAAATTATGGTACCTGTAGCACAGACATCAAAACC
>WEIT01002009.1:4785-27383 GCA_013389985.1 Dryoscopus gambensis | reverse complement strand
GGGTGTGAGGCTCAAGCACCACTTCTGGCACCTGGCTTACAGGACTTTCCAGTTGGTGGGGGGCACAAAGAGGAAGAAAGCAACTTCACTTTTCCGTCCCTCATTCTGTTTGCTGACCTAACAATTACAAACATTTTCTTTGAGAATATGTAGTAAGGAAGCTGGAGATAATAAAGGTTAACTCTCAATTATTTCTGGCACACTTTTCAGAGGAAAATGATTCCAGAGTCGCTTTTCTCTACTGAGCAGAAAAGAAATAATTAAGGGCCAAAAATAGCTATTGGTGTGTTATAATCAGTTCTATCATCTGAGAATGCAAATGTATTTTGTACCACTCTAAGGTTTAAAGCAACTTTTGAAGCAAAGTTGTCTTTTTTCTAGGAAGATAAGTGGGATGAATTGGATCCAGTTCCAAATAAGTTCTCGCCATTAGTAGGTGCAAGGTGGTCACTTGCCTATCCATGCCTGTGAAGGAGAAAAGGCGTCCCAGTCTACTCTGAAAGCTTACCAGGGTGGCTCATTGCATAAAGGTGGCTTGCTAGACATCCTGCAACTGCCTTTTGCCTTACTCCATAAACAATTAACATGTTGGATAACAGGGCAGGAGGCAGACGGGAAAGCCTTGAGTTTGGCTCTTGCCTTTGTGTTCTAGTGTGACGAGAGTGGTGCACAATGCTTGCAACACCATCCACAGCTTCAGCAGTGCAGAAACGCTACTGCAGAACAGCCACAGTTAGAACATGGTAAACAATATTGTCTGAAGTTGTTTTGGTAAAATATTTGAAGTGAGGCTGTCTTGTGTAGCCAAAATATAGAACTGCTTTTGCATTCCATTCCAGTCATAGCCAGGGACTAGTTCAGACCACACAGAAATGAAGTAGATGCTGAGCTACTTTAGTATGTGCTGAGATGATCTAGATCTGTGATCCCAGGCCTGTGATACAGGATCAGAGTTCAATCCTGCCCTTTTGGTGTCTGAAGTTGTAGGAGGAGTGTGAAGTAAGTCTGAAGCCATGTTCACTTATCTTCTTGCATTTCCAGTCATGGCACCTTAAAGAGATTATAGCCTTCAGCTGCTTCTCATCTTGCCTCCACCACCCTGCTCACTGGTCAGGCTGTTTGAGTGCTCACTAACCCACTTCAGTTTCAATCAGCTGGGTTAGCAAAGATCCCCTGCTCAACAGCTACTGTTTAAACTGATCTGGCTCATTTTGAGGGGGTATCAGGTTATACCAGCAGCAAAGAAGCATGGTGAAAAACAGATGGGGGAGTAACTTCTTCAGCTGGAACTCAGATCTGAATCCATGCCTTGAGAGTATGACTCATGGGGTTTGCATCACGATACCTTATACACTGGGGGAGGCAAACTCTGAATTATATTCTGACCATGTTGCTTTTTACTGCATTAACTAAAAAGAACATTCTGCAGCTAAGGCAGCCAGCCTGATAGAGCTCTTTGCTTCTTTGCTCAAACAACACTGCTTTCTGGTGTTCCCCCGGGGTCTGCTTTGCCAACTGCCTAGTCTTACTATGTGATATAGTTCTGTGTTTGTGATATGTGTGTTTGTATTGTCATTTGATGCAATATGGTGTCAGATACTGCTATTTCCATTTCATCTATGAAACACATACCTTTTAAGAGAAACTCAGCAGACAAGGGAATGGTTTGAGGGCAAACTCCCCACTGCTGTTGCTACATATCTCATATATGACAGCTGTACTTGATGTCATTTCTGCACGACTCTGAAATCACAGAGATCTCTCATTTCTATCCCCAATTAGAACCAAGCTGTTTTTTCACCTGACTCTGCTTTCACTAGATCAGAATAAATAAGAAGTAGCTTCACTGAAGACAAAAGACTCATACTAACTTGAAACTACAGTGAGCCTGGGAGGTGGTGACGGTGTCAGTCTAGTTGGTATTGAAAAGTAATTCATGTTTTACGGTCCTTTTCTCTGTGGATTTTCTCATCTTCATGTATGTTTGATGCCTTGATCATAAATGTAGAGGACAGTTGTTCTTTTTTGTATAAACCTCTCTCTGAATTCATGCTCTGCACAGAACCTAGCCCCATGTTTGCCTTTGGAGACCTGCCCAGTGCATCTTCATACTTACTGAGTCAGAAATGGACTGTCTTAACAGCCTCATTTTACATATGGTTACAACTTGCTGTCAAGTTTTAACCACCCAGAAGCACACTGGCAAGCTCCTGCCTCCCAGGCAGTTTAAATTTAATGATTGACACCCTCCACATATCCAAGAAAGTTTCTCCTAAGAATGCATGTTAATTTAATGGAGAGCAGACCATTTTCATCTCGTTATTCAGAAACTATCTGATTTCTGCCAGGCATGCCATTTGAATTTCTCAACTGTTACCCAACTGTTGCAGCTGGACCATCCTGCCACAGTTGTGTTGTCTGTCTGCCATCAGTGATAGAACTCACAGCACAATTTCTTCCTGTTTCAGATTCTTATCTTTGTATACTGATAACTCCTGTCTTCTTCACTTGTGCTTATGGGCTTACCTTTTGTTGGTGAAGGAGTCATTTTTCTCCCAGCTAGTGTCAGTCAATATCAGTGACATTCCAGCCAGCATGTAGTTCTTTATAAAAGTATTGATGTCAGAAATGTATGAGTTTTCTCTTTTTTTTAATAATCTGCCTACTTCTCTATGGCCTCCATATTCCAATGAAAAGTGTTTGATTTATAGATTTTGTAGTTTCAAACTCTTCTCCAATTTGGTGCAGTTTAGAGAAAACTATATATCAATTAGGCTTCTTTTCTCATCAGTCATGACCAAGAAGGCAAGATAGATATTGGTAATTCATGAAAACAGGTCTTTTGCTCACCAGTATTATCCTTCATTAATCTAACCTTTTTTTTCTTGTTTTACATGATATGTAATCTGCAAAGAACAGACATCATTGCATAGGATGAAATATTTTTATTATCTTCTAAAATTATGCTGTAGTGTACCACAAAAGGAAATATTTAGAAACAGAGCACAGGTTAAATGAGAGCATAACAATATAATGCAGAGCCTTTGTCCCAGTAGTAACCCAGATGAACAGAGAAAGTGAATGTGGAAGCAAGCCAGCAAAACATATCAGCTTTGAAACAAAATTTGTAATATGTCAGAAGTTGGTACCTATGAGTTACATAGTACTTAGCAGAGACACGGTTTCAAGACTACATTTGTACTGTCAAGGCCCAAAGCCTGAGCATGACAGAAACTTGAAATGGTGGATGAAATCTTTAAAAAGAACATCTTTCAGCTTGCTAGAATTCTGATTTTCTTGGGCAAGACTCACTTCCCTTCTGTGATTGGACGAGGAAGAGAAATACATCTGAAACATATTAAAAACAGGATAAAAGTGAATAAAATATTACCTCTAGAATGACAGAGTGGAGTTGTAAATTATAAGATGCTAAGTTTACTTCTCACATCTTGGAAACCTCTTCCAAATTTAAAATACATATTTCACCTCTGCCATAAGTTCTGTCATGCTTTTGATCACAATTGTTTCAGCCAAGACAAAATGTTTCAGAAACGAGTGACTCAATGCATAAAATTTCTGGTGCTGCTTGTACTTAACTTCTCCAAGTACCTTTTCAGGACTCTCTGCCTCTATTCATTTAAGAGGTGCTCAGGCTTTCAAAGCACTCAGCTCCCAGTGATTCCTGGGTTTCCAAGCTGTGCATGCCAGGCTGCGTCAGCTGCAGCCATGGACTGCATGCCCCGATTCTGAGAGGTGCCTGGTTCTCTGCTGTTAGGGGGGTATCTGCACATGCTCAGAGGTACCCACTGTTGCTGAAGTCTTACATTAAATGTCCTATAATCAAAGGCAACACGTCATCTAACTTTCTTCATCAGGTAAAAACTTTCCACCTTCTTTGCACTGTGAGCACCTGTAATTCTGAATATAATATTTCTCATTACATGCCTTTCTCTTTTTTGGAGAAAAGCTTGGACACAGTTGTGTGTGGCTGTAGCTGTAGCCAGTAAGAACAGAAGGAACTCTCTTCAGTAGGCAAAACTGCTTCTCTGTTTTTAAAATGTTCTTTGAGGAATCAGGGGTTATCTCCATAAAGAAGAGAGCAAGAATTCTGGTAAAATCATTTTGAGAACACTAATTATGATCAGTCTTGGTAATCTTTAATTTACTGGAAGCTGCCAAATTAAGACTTCAGAAAGAAATAGCAGCAGCACCACTCCAGCCCTGCAGGTCACTCAAGTGTGATTCTCAGTTTAAACTGGCCAGGCCACAGGGGTACATACAGGCAGGCCAGTATTTCAGTGCCTTGCCCTGTAACAAACTGATACACTCAAAAAGCTAATCTGACCGTTTTCTTCCTTCTCTTTCTCTCCCTCTATGTCCCGTAGGCTTTCTGTCCCAGCTCGTCTATGACCGGCCGGTGACCGAGTGCATCCGGGCCGGACATTACGCAGCCAGCGTAATTATCAAGCGCTCAGGTTGCACCTTCCCAGAGAAGCCTGACTTCCACTGATAGTGGTGAATTGGAGGGATCAAGAGTTAACTTCTGTGTTGCCATGGGATTGCTGCCTAAAATTTTTCCTCCTTACCTTTCCTTACCTTTCCAGTACCTGCATCAACGCTTCTGTACTTCTGTTCATTGTATCCTAAACAAAATATATATTTCTATGGTGTTTTCCATTTCATACATCTACCATGTCTCAGTAGTCTTAACTTTTGGAAACAGTGCTAAGTGAAGCTTATTATCTCATCCACCAGGAAAAAGTGTTCTATTTACACAGTTTCCAAGGAAGTCCCATTTAAATGACACTGCTGATTAACACCATTAAAATACTTCTGTTGAATTATCTAGTTTGTATCCAGCTGTGGCCAAATCCTATTCAACTTACATGAAATCAACAGACCTGCCTTTATTTGTCACTTAACCTTATAAACAGGGAATTATTCTTTCTATCTAGTAGAGTCAGACCTGTGTAAAGAGTGGTGTAAATGTCCCAGGAATTTCCATACATATTGGAGTGTACAAGCTCTGGCTATCAGATAGCCCAGCTTCCACAAAAGTACATCGCTGTTTTGTCAGTAATTTAAAGACCTGATCCACGGTTGATATCGTGCATTCAGCCATCTTGCACTGATGGCAGGAGCTTTGGGTCTGGCCACTTTTATCTGTCAGTACATCTATAGGTCTGTAGGTACAGTCACTTTTATATGTCAGGTAAGCTAGCAGATAGGTACTTTCAGTGATTTCAGGGCAGATGCATGAGTTGGTGATGAAAATAAACATACAGATAGGTCCTATCTCCTCCATGTGAGCTTTCTAGAGGCTGCATTAAGGTACACATAACGAAAATGAGGTACAGAAATATTTATGCAGGATGTATTGACGGGATATGCCAAATGGAATCTCTGAAACGCACATTTTTAAACTTTTAATTTACTTTGGATAATTAAGCAATATGGTGGATTTCGTTTGTATTTACAGTATTCAAAAAGGTGATCTGACACTGCATTCATTACTTTGCTATGTAATTTGATACTGATAAATAAAAAATTGTCATACAGTAATGGTTTTGTATTTGTATGTGTCTGTCTTTCTTCTGTGTATCCTACTGAAATGAGAACAAGAAATGGGTGCTTAACCCACAGTACATGCTAAATCTCAATGTTTCATGCGTGACTTTCAGTGTCCAGGTGGGTGTTCAAGGGTGATCTCAGCAGTAAGGAAGAGAAGGAACATCAAATTGGTGTTTGTACTACAGAAGAGATGAAAAATTAGTGGCTAGGGTTCATCAAAGAATGTTAGCAGTGCTGGGTTCACACTTTACTGCCCAGGATGGAACAAAGGACTCACAGAGATTGAATGCTGTTATTGCAGTTTGTGTATTGCAAAGAGCATAGGGAGGAATCAAGGCTGTGATCCCAGTTCCCTTGTTTGGCCCAGTATCCAATCTGACACGTCGGACAACAGGCTCTGTCATCTTAAGAGATCGCCTGGTGTGGGATTCCTGCAAGTGCATCAACCAGCGACTTCTGCAAATCCTCACGGGTCCACGGAACTGCACTGCCCAAGCACATGCACGGTGAGTCCTTCCTGTTCTGCGAGGCCTCTGGCTCACACGTGCTACTTGAGAAAGGTTCTAGCTACAGGCCTTGTCTATCTGCTGACCTGCTCATCAACAGCTTTGTGCAAATATGACTTGTCTGATTTCATCATAGTGCTACTCTCAAAAGAGCTTTAGGCTGTACATTTCTCATGTTCTAGCATAGGTGAGAGGAAGAGAAATTAATATGTTGAAGTGAAAATAGAATGACAAACAAAACTAGGAGTCTGCAATGTGCATGGTCTTCAGGCTTTATGGGTTGATCAGAAGAATGTGATTTTTTTATATCTCATAGTTAATTTCCAATTTTTTAACTTGATGTATCCATGTGATGTGTTTTAATCAAGAAAAACTGGCAGGCTGAAGACGGATGTGTTGCAGTCCCTGCTTTTAATATATGGTCACATATGCCACACAACTCTTACTGCGTGAATTTGCCTGTCAGTAAGGAAAACCCCAATGGTTTCGTGGTTAAATTTGCTGTTCCTATGGCTCTACACCCATGACACTTTCCATTCCTTTTGAAACAACTTCACCAATGTCCTGGCCTGATAATTATGGCTCATTTAAAATGAATATAAGTATGTAAAAATTGTTTATCTTACCAATGAAACTTCAAGACAGCCTAACTACTGTAAAGAAAAGGAGGATATGTAAAGGTAAGTAGTCATAACATTGCGAAGACTCTTTCTCCTTCCTTCCTTCCTTACTTCCTTCCTTCCTTCCTTCCTGCCTTCCTTCCCTCCTTCCCTCCTTCCCTCCCTCCCTCCTTTTTCTATTCCTTGTTTCCAGTTCAGGATGCAAGAGAGTCAAGTCAGAGGTTCTGTTCTGAGCTTTTCCACTGATGTGTTCAGTGAGCTTGGGCTCCTGATATTTGGCTTTGAGTGTCTGCTACACAGCATAATTTGAAGCCAGTGGGAGCAGCTGAGGAATAAACTACTGTCCAGTTCATAGAAGGGCATCAGAGTCTGACCTGCTCTATTTTAGCCATTCATTATTTCTCCAATATCTGTCAATGGATATTGTTGGATGCTATATAGATACTTAGAAACATATTGCTAAATCATGCTAAATAATTTCAGTTTGTGCCGTCAGATTGCTTAATGATTTCATTCTGGATTTTTTTCAGGATCTGTATTCTTTCCCTTCTTACTGCTGAAGTGGGGGTTTATCTATGTAATGGATAATGGTGTCACCCTTAATATTCTCTCTCACAAATAGTCTTCCTCTGTCTTCCAGCTTATTCTACACAGATGCATGTTAGACAAGTGGGCTTTCTGAAAAACATCATTGAAGCAGTTGTCTGCCAGTGATGTGTGCCACTGTCTCAAATTCCAGATGGGATGACAAAAGTGACTCTTGTCACTGAGCTTGAGCCATTATTCAAAGACAGCATTTTTACCTGGGTTACTATCAGGAAAACAAATATTGGAAATCCATTTCCCACTAGCCAACAGCCAAAGCCTCCCTCACTTGTATAAAACTTTCTTTTTGCTGGAAATAAAACTGCATCTCCTGAGTCCAGCACTGTGCATTTTAGGCTTGTTTTAATACGAAGTAGGTAGCAATGCTGCTCAGATTAACAAGTAAGGAAACAGGCCCAGTATTCCAAAAGCCACATGCTAAATAAGAAGAATGATGAGCTGGGAATCAGGAAATAAAAGTTGTGCTTCTGTTTCTGCAGGTGATCCACTGTGTAACTTTGGGCAAATCACTTTCCTCTCTCAATCTCTTTCTATCTGTAAAGATGATAAGCTCAATTAGATGGTAAACTTGAGAAGTGAAGGTGGTACGAATAACTCAAGTAGGGCAGTATCAGCCACATCTCTGCCTGTGCTCATTGCTGATTTTCTGAATATTTGAATGCTCCATTTTGTACGTGAACTAATGTAGAGCTGTTTGTTTACCCTTGAGAAACAGTGCTAGCTGTTACTACTTGTATGAGGGTTAAGATAGGAGAGGCAAAGGAGGGGAAAGGGGAAGTAAAAAGATTTATTTAAATCAAAGTGAAGTAAAATATGCTACATGAAAATGACAATAGAAATGCACACTGTTTTAAGATGACAAGTCTGGGAACGGTCTTTAATTTAAAGGGTCTTATCCACAGTTTCCATAAAGAAATGTTAATTAAAAGTGTGATGACATGTTTGGGATTTAAAGGAAATCATTCTGCAAAGGATTTATAGCAATCACAGCTCCAGAGCATTAGGATTACAGATCCTTGTGCTGTTCCTTTTCAGTGATCATGTGATGGGCCTGCTGTTAAATATAGCTCCCATTTAGCGAATTGAGACAGGCATGGGAAAGGTAGGGAGAGTTTCCCTTTAACCAGCGGGATTTCAGAGGTGTTGGAGATTATACAATTCATTAGTTTTTACATAAGATCAAAGGGAAAGGGGAAGTCTTAATTTGGGCACCAACTGCTACTGTCTGAAAGTCTTGCAGATTAAATGAGAAGAGAACATGTGCAGTGCTAACTGCTTGTGTTAGAGCATGAGACTATTGTTTTATATCTCACTAACTCATTGTTCTCTTCCCAGAGATAATTCTCACACTTAAGACCTTCAGAGATAGTTATGTCTATTGTGAATAGTTCAGCAACCAGCTGGCTCAGAGGTTATTGCCTAAGCATCTTTCCCTTGGTCTAATCCCCTGCAAGGTTTTTTTTCTGGGCAGTGTTATTAATCTGAAATGACTGCTAACTGACTCCTGTGTCAAACATTATTCATTATGTGCTTTAAATGCTTCCTGCAGAGGCCAAAATAAATTTTGCTTTTTTAAAAATGGACCACAAGGAGTGCCTATGTAGGATATTTCCTAAAAGATTAGACTCAAAATGGCAGTTTAGTTGAGGAGGTGAAAAAATTGTCTTCAAAACAAAGCTTCACAATTTTACCAGGGTCATAAAAAATGGACAAACCTCAAGTTACCAAAACCCTCTTTTCATACAGAATTATCTCTAAGTTGCTCCTGTGAAAGAAAACATGCAGCCTTGCAGGACAGGAGAAATACTTTTATGAAGACATGGAATAAGTGACCTTATTAGAAAATAAAGACCAAATAAAAAAAATTCTTAAAAACAGTAATTCTTTTGGGCCTGGAGTTTTTTTCAGGTGTCACTGGTGTTGGCATAAAGCATGAGGGGTTTTTTGTGTCAGTGACATCGACGAGCCTTGCATGTGTAATGGCAGTACGGGAAGAGAGAGAGAGGGATAGATTTGAATAGCAATAAGGTGGGTTTTCTTCCAGTGCGAAAAGAGCATGGCATTCATGTGTACTGAGATGAAGTATAGCCTTGCTGCACAGTGCAAATATTTAATGCTGTTCTAACTACCCCCTGGTTATTGGAGTGTGACAGTTAATAGCCATCAGCTGCCAAATGCAAAAGTTAAAAAATGAAGCCAAGTCAAACTTAAAACCCGCAAATCATAAATGTGCTGTAGCTTAGCAGGCAGATCATCTCCAAAGTTTGGAGCCATGTCGACCTGAGCTGCCTCTCAAGTGAGAGAAGGATCGAGTTCATCTGTCTTCAGGTCCTCACTTTGCCAGGTACTCGCAGGCAAGTTTTGGCTGGGCTTTCTGCCTCCCAAGGCCCTGGCACTCCTGAGTGACATTTGTAAAGGAGGTTGAGTAAGGGCTGGAATGAAGAAAAGCAAAGCATTATCATTATTCTGGATCAAATATCTCAAGTCAGTGGTGCAGTGTAAATGCACAGAAAAATGGAAGAGCTCCTAAACTGAATGTGAGAGAAATTGTGTGCTTAGAAAACCTCCCTGTCTGTGGTGCCATGGAGATGGTAACACTGGTGTAAAATATTGCCCTAAAAGAAACATTACTGTGGAATAATAACAGCATATGAGAGAACATTTCAAGAAATAGGTTCAGCTTGAAAATCACCTCTCATTCTACCTATTATTTTTCTTATCCATGCTAGAAGTAACACTTCACTGTACTTAAAAATTGCTCTACTTGGAACATATCTATTTTTTGGGTCCCTGGAAATAGTTACATTCCCTCTTCCCCTCTATATTTGCTGGCTGTTCCTCTGTGATGGTAATTACCAAATATAAGTGATTGGAAGGCCATGCTGCCCCGGCTACAGAGTG
Organism: Dryoscopus gambensis; assembly: GCA_013389985.1. Classification (NCBI taxonomy): domain Eukaryota; kingdom Metazoa; phylum Chordata; class Aves; order Passeriformes; family Malaconotidae; genus Dryoscopus; species Dryoscopus gambensis. The sequence goes on along the minus strand of WEIT01002009.1, from coordinate 17,179 downwards.
TCCCTCCAGAGGACAAGGCCGAGCTCAAGCACACCTCATGCCCCAGTTAGCTTTATAAAAAGAGTAGGTTTGGGATTTTTTAAGGGGTGAGGCAGTTACCAATCACAGTATTTTTTTTCCAAAAATTAGATTGTTGTCATATCTGTGGATCAGTGAATTATAAATTAAATCATTGATCTAACTTTGGGGTTCATTTTCAGAGCTATTACTTATTGGTGGGTCTATTAATGGCACTTGAATAACTTGCAGAATTTCCAGAGTTCTTCTATCAACCTCTCACATGGACAGACCTATTTTAGTCTGGCCTGTCCTAAAGCATAGCCAGCTGCTGTGGCTGTCTTGCAGGGTAAGGACAAAGCTTCTCTATTTGTCTCCCAAGGTCAGTACAATAACAAACCCATTTTATGTCTGATAGTAAAAAGCATTTGTCAGTGCAACTTTTGCATTCTGTAAATGGTGACAGATTTCACAAGATGAACACTCTGGATTTGAGGAAGGCTATGCTGATACAGGGTGTTTTGCATATATCATGAACACATATGTAATATATTCCATTGCCTGAAATTAACAGTAAAACAACCTTTTGAGACTTCATGTTTATTATGCACCACAGTGTTTCAGGACAAAGCAAGGAACAAGATTTTAGCACATAACCCAGCAAATTCATCTTGGGAAAGGAAGAAATTAATTTGGAATGACTTGTCATAGTGTGTTTACTATAGAAATTTATGCCAGCTCAGAAGTTAGTCCTTCTACCCTGCAGCAGCAGCAGCAGCTTAAATTGGGCCATGGGAGTCTCACAGAGTAGGAAGTTATCAGAGTTTCCCTGAGGCTCAGAGTTCTGCCCTGAAGAAAGCCTCACATATTGTTGTCTCAAAGAAAAAAGATAATTGTAGTGTGCTTGGGTATTAACTTGCACAGTATCAGCTACAGCTTTGCAGTTTGTGATGATGTGCAGAAGTACTGTGTCACCCTGAGCATGACAGATCTCACCTCTGCCTGACACAGTGTTGGCTTGTCCCTCTTCATCCTACCTACAAAGTCACAAGGAGTATGTTTTATTTATCCTAGATGAGGAACTTTTTCCTAATGACCTAATTTTTCTAAAGGAGATAAAGATGGGGCAGTGGGGAGGATATCTCCCCTGTATCACAGGGGAGAAAGTCTGAGAAAATCAGCTTCCCTGAAGACTCACTCTTTGATGAACTGAGGGCAGAAGAACTATCCTGTGCTAAAAAGGCCAGTGAGAGTTCTAACAATCCATTGTTGCTTATGCCTCTTCCTGTATTTCACACAGCTGTGAGAAATCAACTCTGTTATACCAGCAGGGAGCCCTAGGACTGGCCTCTTTTATCTAATTGTCTTGAATTCTTGTTCTTTAATTTTCTGTGGATATAACCTGCCCATGCCAATGCTGTGATATGGAGTGGGAGCAGAGCACAGGGCGTTTGCTGTTGCAGCCCCAGTCAGAGCAGAGCTGCGCAGTTGTTGGGTGGCACACAGGGCAGAAAGGATCACAAGGGGCTTGGTTTACTTTCCCTCCAAACATCACTGGCAAAAAGAAAACAGACACAAATGCCTGTTGCACAGGCCTCTTGCCTCTCAGTTCTGCTCACTTCATGATTGTCTTTGGCTGCCCCTTTCCTTCCAAATCCTAGCTGTGAATACTCATCTTTAAAAGTAAAGCACCATGGAAAGGGCCTTCATGCAGGACGCCCGCTGGCTGCCACTCCTGCTGAAATAAAAAGATTGCAAGAAGCAAGAATTTGAATGAAGGACAAACGTCACATATGCTGTGTGCTCTGGAGGACAAATGCTGCATACAAAATATGTTTAATTGCTGAGTTAATTATCCCACTAAAGTCTAAATGTTGGGTTTTGGCACTCTCCCCCCTCCCTTAGTTGTTTACTTTTATCAGTTAGAAAATAAAAAAATCAATGTCATGAAAAACATAATTATATTCCTACTAATCTGGAGTGTTTTCTCATTTGAGTACTGCAGTCTGATGCATTTTATCACTTTCCATCACATTATAACAGTGGAAATTGCCAGCTAAAAGCTATGGCTTTAGAGCAAAAAGGTAGAATAAGCAAACCCACCCCAAAGCCATGTGCCTTGCCAATCAAATCTTATTCCTAATGACAGAGCTTCTGCGATTTCCTTTTTTACAATACGTGAATAGCTAGTGAATAATTGGTTCAACAGGAGCTTCATTACAGTCCGAAAGAGAAAGCAGGATATTTCATGTGAATAATTTGGAATGATTGGTAAAGATGAGGCATTATCATAGGATTGCCTTCTGCTCCACAGTCAGAAATACACAGAAATACAAGCCTCTTCTTGCTGAAGTATGAAAATATTTTGTAAATAGTTCTGGCTACATCCACCAAGTGGTGGATGATCTTGCTAGTCAGTGAAATGACTTTTTGGTTGTTACTGTTTACGGATTGAACAGACTCATTCTTTACACAAATGGAAAGTACTTGAGCTTTGTCTGGGGAGCCCAGCTGTGGACACATCCTCCCACTCCCAGCTAGAACAGGTTTTGGTGTAAGCTTTGGGTGCTTCTCCTCCACCACTGCAGCACACAGGGTGATGACACTGACCCATGGAAACCCAGGCCCTGTGCCTGTGCCTTGGCTCCCCCCACCACACTGCTTCACTCTGTGCCATCCAGTCTGAGCTGGAGAGGACAAACAAGTGAAGTGTCTCAGGCTGTCTTCAAGGGCTGTGCCATTCCAGTCTTCTGGCTGGGCAAAAGCAATACAGAAAGCTCAGCCTGGTCAGCAGTGAGCGTTGCCCAGCAGAGTGACCTGAGGGCGTTCAGCAGAGCAGATGAGCCCATGTCCAACACCTGCCTCACCGAACTGCTCCCTCACCCCAGCTCCCTTTCCCTGACCCCCGCAGAGCAGGGCACTGCGGTCCTGCAGGGTTCTACCAAGTGAACCACGCAGATACTCACATCACACTCCTGTCAAGTTAGGAAAAGGCAAAAGGAGCAGAGATGAGCTTTCAAGGAATTTCAGGGAATGACGAAGTCCTAGGACTGGGAGCTGACACCCTGTAAACACAGGCCTTTATTTTGCATTGCATCTCTGGGCTCCCTCTCTTGTGATGAGAGCCCAATTCTGGCAGCCCCAGTATTTCTGACTAGAGCCAATTAAGCTTATGGCCTTGCTTGGGGATTTCATATGCCCCTAGATTTGCCATATGGCATCCTAAACTCTACCTGTACCTCAGATTTTAACCACCCCCCCTTTTTTTAAAGGAAAGACCATTCAATTTCTTTACCCTGCAATAACACATGCTTCACTTCAATGAAAAACCATTCAGTGATTCTGGCAGCCCCTAAATTGAGTTGCCTGACTCCAGCCGTCTTGGATGAATGTGAGCTCAACATGGGAAACTCAGCAGTGGAGCAGCCATCTCCTTGTCTGTGCCCCTGAGGATAATGAAGCCTTCTCCAGTAGGTAATCCCAAGACATGATTTGTGAAGCTTTAAAACAGTCAGTGAATGCATTAAAATATCACTTTAAAGATAACCTCATAAGGTCATTCAGTCTTGAGGCAGTGCTTTGTTAGTGATGCACCATGTGGGGGTGTAGGAGTTCTGAGTTTCTTACTGTCTGTTGAGTCTTTTTTAGGTCGAGTCAAAGAGGGCCCTGAGAAGTACCAGTAAGGTTCTCATTACCCCCAAGGAAACAAACCCACATCCCAGCTGGACCCTTTCCTAAGAGGTTCATCAGTCTCTGCCACAGCAGGACCATGGAGTAAAGGCAGGTCTCAAGGAGAGCATATTGCGTGAGCATCTGGTGAGAGTGTCCATATGTGTGCCAGTGGACACACATGCCCTCCTGCTCTGGCCTCTGCCTGTTTTGACAGGAGCCAAAAACGAGGGAATTGATTTTTCACCCAGTATACCCACTGTAGTGCAGCACAGTTATGCTGATGTACAGAGACATACGCTACCTGCCAGAATCTGGCTAATTCCTGCCAAATTCATGACTGTAATAAATAACAACAGCAATGTTGAACATGATCCTACTCCTCTAGGCAGTGAATAAAACAGCCTTCCCAAATCAGAGGCTGTGGCCCGATGTCAAGTGGCTGCAGCCCAGCACACTCAGAGCAGCTGAGGAGGCTACGTATACCAGAGGAGATTCGCTGCAGGGTAACTTACAGAGGGGGAAGCAGGTTTCATTTGCTAGGAATGCTTATTTGCATGGATAGCAGTTAATCTGAGCCATTCCTTTACCATGCTAAGGCTCCTCACCCCATGTGTGCTTCAAATGTGGAGCATCACACTATCCCTGCAGGACTGAGAATCTCCAGAGGGTCCAGAGCCTTGGCAGAACATTCTCTGCAGTTTTGGAGTTTACAGACAATGCCCATGTCCATTTCCATATCCTTGCAGCCTGCTTTTTAAAACATTTACCCCGTCTCTTTCTCTTTTCACAGGTCTTTGGGTGGCTGGTCAGCCAAGTGTGTATTGTTGGCATTAAATTGCCCTGCCTGAGATAGAACTCATAGCATCAGGATTGATACGTGAAAAACATCAACAAATTCAGGACATGCAGCAGCAGTGAGCAGGATTTCTGTGAACAGTTTGGCCATTCATTAACAAAAAGAAAATATTTGTCATCACTTTTCCCCAGAATGTTTTTACAATGGCAGCTGCTACCTGAGCTGGTATTTGTGTTGCTGAGCAAGTGAGCAGCATCCTAAGGAAATAAACACACAGGCAGGTGTGCAACCATGCTCATTTGCAGCTTTTTGAGGGCAGGAGAAGGGTGATGTAATTAGCAGACACATGTTTAATTTTTTAATTAAGAGTTTTAATGGATTATTCACTGCCTACCAGAACACACATGCTCTTACTTTCTCACTTTTTCAGTCTGGGTTCCTAAGGAAACCAGGCTTAGTCAGTCATGCTGCCTGCCTGCCTGCCAGCCAGCCAGCCTTCCTTCCTAATCAGTGTTGAACTCTTTCGGGTTCATGGCAGGCGAACACCACTTTTCTGGTAAAATCATGACTGCATCACAACACAGTGGTAGGAAAAGGTCTGAGCAGCTGCTGCAGAGTTTAGCAGTAGACACAAATAGATTTCTTCCAGGAACAGGGCTGAATCTCCAGCAAAATCAACAGCAGCAGAGGGAGGAAGGCATGAGAGGAAAGAAGGAGAAGAAGAAAAGAAGGTCCTAATGGGTTGACCACAGCTTCCCCAGACCCTCTCTGTCTTACTATTCAAAGAGCAATTTTTTAACTTTTTTATTTTTAGTCTCATGCCGCTTGCTGGTGCAGTGATACTCTTCATGGTGCCTGTGTGATACAAGTTGCAATGTTGGGCTGAAGGGACAAAATGGAAAGATCCACCGGACTCCAAGAGTTCTATGTGCCACTACTCACACAAGTTATTTTCTTCTGCTTGTGAATTCATGGCATTATTTCCAGGACACCTCTGTACTTTGTGTATAGAAAGGCTGGAGGTCTAAGAAAAAGAATTCCCAAAGTTTCCAGACAAGCATTCTTATCCTTGAGAGAGTGGAAACAATGTAAGACTATTAATTTTTCTCCTTCCATGGTTCAGTATTATTAGTGGTAGGTTTGATTCCTGGGTGAATCCACCATTTCTTCTCTTCTGTGAAGGAAAATGGGTTAACATTTTTGCTGAGATCATCAGTCTTTAAAAGCTGTGGAGATTTTGAGATGAACAGCCTGTCAGGAAGCAGTAAGAGCTGGCTCTCTGGAAGGAAAGGTGAGCTGGAAGCTGAGCACACCAACACAGCCAGCAGGGCAGAAGTCTCACCAGTCCCACAGCCCCCAGGGTGAGCCAAGCAAGGCAGGTCCAGTGGGGTTAGCGAGGATCAGGCACAGCCCCGTGACCACCAGGCAGATTCCTGGTGATGAGACAGGTCTGGGACCAGGCTGGAAGTCAGGTCCAGGTCAGGGTCTAGGTCCGGAGCAATGGGTCCAAAGCCAGGGACAGACATGGCTGCAATACAGCAGGAGCTTTAGCTCAGATGGGGGCCCGATGGAAGAGGCTCAGCCCTGGTGTGTCCATGGCCAGCAAAGGAGTAGGGCAGCTCTCAGCTCTGCAAGCTCCAAGCTGGCCCTGAGCCCAGACAGCCAAACAGCCAGGAGGGGACGTGCTCTCAAGGCTCTCAGACAGGGCCCTCACCTCTCTGTTTGCACTTGCTGAAGCATGGAATAAGTCAGAAAGTCACTGTGTGGTGTGGAATGGTCCCTGATGGTTTTAAATCCCATAATTTTCCCTTTTGGATTTAGGCTTGCCAGATATAACTGCTGCTTGTTGCCTGGTGGTCCAGCAAAAGATTTTTCCAAACCTATGGGGTCTGACAAAACCATGAGGCTACTCAGCACCTGGTGGTGAACATTCTAGTGGATATGGGACGGAGAGGACCCTGTGTTTGTGCACAATGTGAGATGGATGACCACCTGGGGAGTCCAACTGCAGAGTCATCAATATTAAAGCACAGAAGCTGATCAGTCAGAAATTAAGCACATTGTTAGAGCCAAACAAAAAAAAAAACTGAAAAAAGGAAAACAAAGAAAAAAGAAAACAAACCCAAACTAAACACCAAGCTGTTTCTGTATGTGCATAGTTTAAGTGAGAAAGTGACTCCACTTCACCCCTGCAGCCCCTGTGCCCTCACCTGGCAGCTGGACTGGGGTCTTACTTGGGATCTGAGCTCTCAGACAGTTCCAGTACAGTGTAAAAAATGTGAATGTTGCAAAGCAAACTGGCAGAGAACTCCTAGCACCAAGAACAAGAATATTCTTGTTCCATAATTGGGATCTGCATATTTGTCTTGATTGTTTTGCTGCAAAATACCTCAGTGAAACTACAAAGGATATATTTGACACCTATAGCTGACAGGCTTTTTCTACACCGTTCACCAAAGCAATGTTTTGTGTGCCTTCTATTTGCTACATGAATTAACCATGCATTAACGCATTTTACAATTACTTTCATTTTTGTTACTGTTGCACTCTCAGCTCGTGGGTAAGGTTGTTTATGACTTCCTTCCCCACGAGGTGCCCAGAGGTAACACTTAGTTCTGCACTGGCACCATCCTGCCGGACTGCGCTGAGCTGCTCACGAGAGGGTCCCTTCTGTTTGTCCCATTTCCAGGATGGCTGAGGGAGGGATGAGCACTCAGACTGGGCTATTGGTTTATACCAGAGGTTCTGCTTAAATTCCAGGGCACAACAGATGCCTAAAGTCCTCTCCCACACGGGTGTCTCTGTCAGAGCTGCTGTTTGAAGGTATGTGGGGAATCTCTCATTCAGACTCAGCACCTATTGTGAAAGGTGCATTTACACTGCAGCCAAACAAGACCCAGCCTGAATCTGGCTGGAGAAACAATCTTGGAGCCTCAAGATCTGCCCCCCGTCCCCCAAATCTCTTTTGTAGATAGCATTGAACACAAATGTTATAGGAGCAGAAAGAAATTATTCATGTTATGACTCTCTTCTCAACTTACTTAGAGAATACAGTTGGGATCTTAAACTTGTTACTGCACGTTTTGCTGGTAATCTGCTTTGTTTAGATTGTTTACATTATTTTAATAGCCTATATATACACCATATATCATTGCACCAAAAATATGTGTGCATATGCATGCATGAGCATGTCTCTACAATTTTTTAGAGATACGAAGTCATTTGGTTTTTAATATAAAAGTTGTCTTCTTAGATTTTTACATGTAGTGCCAGGTTTTCAAGGTCCTGGCTTAAAATAATTGTATTAATTTAGGAATAAGATTGCATTAGACTCGTGGGAGAATTTTAAGACAAAAATGCAAAATATAACATAGAATTGAAAATATAAGATATATTTTGTCTTCTTCTGTCCATTTTCAAAACTTATAAAGTGGAAAAAAATCTGAAACTTTAAAAAAAAAAAAAAAAACAACCTGAAAAAACCAAATGAGCAAACACCAAACTCAGAAATCAGCAGCTGGTAGGGAAAAAAAAAGACTTCTTCCAGGTGTCTTTTCAACAGGAAAGCATATATCAAGGGTTGAAGTGAAAGAGAATAGGAATATTTGGCTGGACTTCAGGCTGGTTCTAATAATGATACTTTCAAAAGACTATTTGAATTCTTGTAGCTGAAAATATTTGCCAGTCTTTTTCCATGTGAAATGTTATAAATCAAAAGGCAATGGATATTGTAAAAAGTCCTGAAAGTATATTAATGAGTTTTTCACTGAGCATCCCAAAACCTGGAAATGTCACAGGCCCTTTAATTCACCCTTGCTAGCACCTTCCATGGAGTATTGCCTTCAAGGGAACTGCTCACATACTCGTATATTTGTGGTGGCATTTTTGTGTGTGGCAAACTCTTGCAAAATGTAAGGTTTTCTTTTCCGTGGCAGTGCAGTATGCAAATACACTCCACTGATGCAAAACTGAGCCCACTTAGTGCAGCTTATCATACTGAAATAGCCTCATCAGTGCAAACACCCAGCATCCTCTTACCCAGGCTGTAATAAGATCTCAATGACATATACACGGGTTTGTAGGATCAGATTATTATTTGTGCAACATTAAAGTCCTGCTCTCTCTGGCAGGCCAATATATGGCACTCTTCATGACATTTAGTTACCAAGAAAACGTGAGGATACAGTGCATCTCTCTGGAGAGCATTAACGGCCCTGACCAGTCTCAGCTGGAGCCTCCCCACCACCCTACCCCGGCCCAGAGCCCCATTCCAGCCCAGCCCTGGGCTCTGTAGCAGGAGCTCAGCTGCAGCCAGGCCTGTGCCTGGCCACGGGCTCTGTTTTTCCAGGTCTCAGCCCACACCAACTCTGCAGCTTGGCCTTGACTTTGGCCCTGCCTCATCACCATGGACCTGCCAAGGATCACCGTGCCCAATACAGATCTTGCCAGACCTGAGCCCAGACCTGCCGCATCACCCCACACTTGCCTGGTGAGTTTGACTTTCGGTTAAAATATCAGGGTCTGCCCTTCCCTGCTCCCTTGCTGCCAGTCCTGGGATACCCTTTGGCTCTTGGGGTGCAGGGGTCGACTGACCCTTGCTGCTCCCTGATGGTACCAACCTCTCATTGTGTGCACCCAGCAACAAGAGAATGAAACTAAGGGATGTGTTACAAACTTGAAAAAGCTTGTTAATAATGTAATCTGTGTTGCAACGCCCTTGCCACTATTAGGATAAGCCACATGAAGGATTTTTTCTAGTGTGTCTCAGACTCTGCTTCAGCAGTATGAAATATAGATCATTAATTAATTAGAAACAATTCAGTTGCATGATCATAAAATTGTTTTTCTTTCCATGAATGGATGTAACTCATCTGTCTCTGTCATATGTGCTCGTATTTGTCTCTGAGGAGGGTTAACTCTGTCCAGCTGTAGGAAATAATAATCCTGCCTTCTTAAATACAGCCATAGGGCTGCCCATGCAACAGAAAGCCTTGTACCTAGAGCAGTGACAGGCTGCTTCTGCCCAGCAGGGCAGCAGGGGACCAGGACAGGCAGAAGCACAGGCTGGAGGCCTGAGGAACCTGCCAGCTCCAGCTCTTACTGAGTCCTTCTGTTGCCCCTCAGTTGAGCTGCTCATCGCACACAGCCTCTCTCTTTTTGCTGAACTAGCAATGACTGTTCCACTCCATTGTAATTCTTCATAAGAGAAGACAGACTTTTGTCCCTGGCAGACACCTGTCTGTCTTGAAGTATGTGCACAGTACGGAGTGCAAATTTTCTGGACTTGTGCTAAAGAAATCTTTACCAGGGGATTCTGGTAGGTAGTGGTGCTTCTTGGTGTGTGTGGGGAATGATTTTATTTCTTCACTGCATATTTTGTGAACTGTCACATCTTTTGATCCTAAAAGAAAAAAAGCTGTACTAAGCCGCATCAATTCATAAAGCTGTGTTGAAAAATACAAGATGCTGCTGAAATCAGCTGTTGCTTAAATCCACATGTATTGTGCAATGTCTAAAAGCCTCTTTCCCCACAACCTGGGGAAGATGAATTTAAAAACCAAACAAACACATACCCCTGCAGCTCCCTCAAGGTCAACATGTAGTCATTCAACTCAAGCAGTCAGTCCTGCCTGTAAAGAGCAACACACTTTAATATTGCTAGACTCATGATGGAGATCACAGTGGTGTCAGTTCTCAAATCAAAGAGAAATAAAAGTTTGTGTTCCTGCCCAAGAGAAGGCAACTGGATTTGAAGGGTTGTCAGTCTAGAAGTTTCAAATGCAAACATGTACATGTGCCTGCAAAGTCTTCTGAACGTATGAATAACCTTTCTCCAGACGTGATCGTGTAGCACAAAACCCTCTGAATGGCAGTCTTTGGCACTAGTGAAATGTGGTGTATTTTGTTTGAATCTTTCAGTTAAAAAGTATTTCAGAACTGAAAGGAAAGTGGCTACAGGTTGCTTAATTGGTTACTAGTGAGGAATATGGCAATTGCTTACCCAAGATAACCATTTGCAGTATACACTAAGAAGAAGAACTGATTTAGGACTATAATTAAGGTTGCAATGTCTTGAAGCACATTAGAGAAAGATTTAGACTGAGCATCAAGAAAAAATACCAGGAAGCTGCAAGGTGTGTGTCCTATGAAATGCTGGGGATGTATTGAGGGAACTTCCACCTATGTCATGTTAAGGCAGCTCACTGAGAAAAGGGCACAACCGAGTTACACATTTGTTCTGGACTTTCATTTTTGCATCATCTTTAAATTTTAGCTCTGAAGAACACATTTTAAGGAGAGGTCCTGATGAAAGAAATTAAATTTACCAAGCTTTCCTCATTTGGATCTATGTTCTCTGCTTCTTCACAATGACCCTATACTTGGAGCCCTTACAGAACTAACTCATCAATCCAAAACAAGTCACTTCTTTCCTCCTACCTTCTCTCAAAAAGGAGGGAAAAAAAATCAGAGAAATTATGAAGAGATTTTTAACTAGATAAAATCAAGGAAATTTCAAACTGAAGTAGGTCCTTCTGTTTAAACAGTCATTAATGCTGTTACTGATTAGAATCACAGTAGTGCCTAGATGTCTTAGCTGAGACTGGGGGGAGGGGATAATGTCAGTTTCTTTATACTCTAGATCAAAAAGACAGCCAAAGGAGGTATTACTGTCTCTATATGACAGACGATGAAACTCAGGGAGGTTAAGTGACTGCCTTACTGATAGGCAGCCTGTAACAAAGACACAAAATGAAGCCAAAGCTTCTGGGTTTCAGTTTGGTGCTTCATTCCAAACTCTTTCCCTCTGCTGGGGAGCTTTATTAGGGTAGGACTCCAAGAAGGTTTGCTGTAATTTCACCAGCACATTTCTGCCTGTGTAAAGCAGCAACTACTACAGTGATTGGATCAGGTGGGCTTTGGGGCATGAATTGGAGCCAGTTAACGTAGCTGGCTATGGATTAATTCTTTATGAAATAAGATTGTTGTTCATGTGTGTCATGCAACGGCACTCAAGAGACCTGATTTTGATTGCTTACATTACCAGCTGGGAAGTCAGAAGTTTGTAATTTTAGAAGAAAAAGGAGAAATGTAATTTCCTGGACTTACAGATTTTTTTTAAAAAGCAATTATCCAATGTCTATAGAGTCAACATGTAAACTCCGTGTTAATTCTTTTCCAAGAGGTTAATTGTTATAAGAAGAAAGAAGCTCATATGCAGCAATTGAAATTGAGTGGGTTCATCACTATATTCAGAACCCCACTCCCAAGCTGAACATCTTCTCTCTAATAATCCTCAGCATTTATACAGGCAGGAGCATTTCTGAGCTTTACCAAGAGGCAGGTTAATATCTTTCCTATTTTACAAACAAGAAAACTGTAGCAAGAAGCTTTCAGCACATCTAGAGACAGTGCCATGCCTTTAAAACTCAAAAGATCCTGCTGCCCACTATTGTATTTCATCTCTTCACCCATATTATTTTCCATTAGACTATTTGTCTCTGATAGTTTGGGATAGCTGTAGATTTGCAGCCAAGGAAAGATTGAAAAAAAAAAAAAAGCCAAGTGAAATTCTGGAAGAAACAAAGGACTAGTAGGCTTATTTATTGTCCTTTCTGAAATGTAGACATTAATTTTTCCTGGATTTAATAAAGATGGAATTATTTTTCTTATATTCCTAAATATTCTCAATTTATGGATAACTCTTCAACTATACTTATGTTTTAATTTTAACCAAATTACAGCACTGAATTAAAAAGTCAACTTTTGCTAATGGAAGCATAAAGTTTATTGTTAGTGCTCATTCTTTAATATGCTACGTGAATTGATAAAGAGAATTTCTAGTTTACCATTTAAATGGTATTTCAAATTCTACCACACCCAATTCTCAGTATAAGGAAAACCTGTAGTCTGATAGATAATTTGATAATA
>WEIT01002007.1:81823-94828 GCA_013389985.1 Dryoscopus gambensis | reverse complement strand
GTCAAATGTAATTAGCTGGGGAAAGTTGCTGTTTGTTTTCATCCTCACCAGAGGTTTTAAAACTTGTAATTATGAATAGAGAATAGGTAATGTTACAGACTGTATTACCGGTGAAAATTTGATACATAGTGGAAACAATCTTTCACTCTGTAGTAGCAAATATAGTTTCTTACACTGTCGAAGTTTCATTCATATTAACTCACTTCACAGTGAGAGAAAACAAACCTAAAGCTTAATTTAAAACTCAAAAAAACAATGCTAAAACAATTGTACATTTAAACTTTACAAGAGAAAGGAGCTTGAAAATGTATGGAAAGCTTGAGAGAGAGGGGAAGTGCACTCTGTCATGACTAATGATACAGAAGCCTTCAAATGCCATGAACTGCCAGGAATGAAAAAAGAACTGTCGGGATTGTATGCTTATTTAATCTTCCTTTGCCATCATCTCTACCTGGAGGTCTTGGATGTTTCTCCTTCTTCATATTTTGCTGCTGTATGGTTATTTTATTGGAAGCAGTAGTCCAAGAGACCACCTATCCAAATATCATCATCGCTTTTCAAATTATCTCTCTGGTCCATGTTCAGCTCACTAGCAAGTACAGATGTGTAGTTCTTGAATCTAATGAGAACAGGGGAATTACAGCAATAAAATCAGTTAGAGCAAGGTAACAAATAAGTTTCCCATTTCTATTGCTTATTTCACTGGTTACTAGTGGTTGTGTGCATTTCACAATATGCTCTGAAGAAACGGCATATGTAAATAAAATTTTATAGCAATGTGCATCTATAATTAAGATGATGGGATTCAAAATAAGCAGTCTGGATTTTAATCTCTCTATGTTTGAATAGAGATCTGTGAGCATTCAGTATGGATGTAATAACTTGACAGCTTAATGTGGAGAATTCAAATTCATATTTGCAGCTTCACATACTATTTTGGTGGTGTGGGGTTTTTTTTCATTTTTGGAAATATGGTGCAAGGCATCAGAAAAAACCCACAGGAAATGGCAGCATCAAGAAAGGAATGTGTGTTAGGACCATGTAAGTATTTGTAGTTTAGGATAAAATCTGGAATTGCTGAAATGTAAAGTTAATAATCAGTTTTACCTTACCTCACAGAAGCCAAACCCGGATGCAACTAACTTCTCAAACTCTGAAAACTACTTGGTTTCAGCTGAACTTGTTAAAAAGGTTTATATTTGGTTGAAAATTGGAACATTTAAAAAACAAAAAAAGCGCAGTTTCTTCTTGAACTTAGATTTAAATTTTAAAAAGGCATGACAAACGTTCCTCATTAAATACGCTAAATGATTTTTTTTTTTTTACAAACAAGAATGCATGGTCATCTTTTTAAACATAGACAAGCTATCTTTGACTTTTTATAATAATGTTTTAATATAAGCATAAGCTCAGTTTTTCACCAAGTCTTTATCATTTCACTGCCACCAGTTGCAAGTTAGTGCTGCATCCATGACAGTTGTTTTAGAATATGTTAAAGTGGCGAAGGTGAAATGTAATTAACAGTATGTATCACGTAAATGTTTCAATCAATTTAAATTAGTCACTAGGTGGCCATGTATCACAGATGGAAGTGTATTATTTAACAAGAAGAAAATCCTTACTAATAATGCAGTTCTTATTCTAATAATGGATTAATAGGCATTGTCTGAAATTTATGCATTTTCTGACATGATTTTAGTAATTTTAATCTGAAAACATGAAATTTATTCTTTGCTAAGTGTCTGTATCTACAGTACTTACTCAAAAATAAAGTAGGTATTGGGATCATAGGGAAGACTTTCTTGAATAAAGACAGGAATTTAGATTTCTTTAGAATGCAACATACTAGGGTGTGGGCACATATGAACCCACATCTGTAGGATACATAGTGTAGGTCCTCATTCTCAGGATCCTGTGGGCTTTGTTCAGCATCAGGCTTGATAAGTCAGTGTGGGGATGTTGAGTTATATTAATACAAATCACTACTTTTTTTCTTTTTCTTCTTGAGGTGCTTTCATAAGGACAGACTCATTCCCACAGAAGTTTTTATGTGTGCTGCCTGTCCTTTTAATGCTGTTAAATGAGTTAATATTTGCCTCATTTGTTTCACTGGTCATATTTATTCAAGAGAAATTCTTCACCATGTGCAGGATGATAAATGTACTCTCCCTCTGTAAAATATTTAGTCGATGATCTTTCAGCTAAAAAATTAATAGTCAGGTATCATTCAGGAAATGACCAGCTGAAATTCTCATACCTTTAGCAAGTTATATGCTCTTGTATTTCATTAATTTTCATGGAGTCATTCTTTTTCCTACTAAAAAAATGAAAGCAGAGCATGGGCTTCTCATTTGTAAATGTTATTTTCAGTCTGCCAGCCTCTGCATGTTTAGAATGCTCTGAAAAGGGATGTATCATTTTTGGATGCAATTAAATGTATATTTAGTGCTGGATAGATCAGATGGAATTCTTACAGATATTAGAATTTTTAAAAAACCCCATGTTTTCTTATCTACAAACATGCAAAAATAAATAGAGTTGGGTTAAAATAAATCATGTCAAAACTTTTTTACCTATGGAAAATTTTCCAGTTGTTCCACCTTAGAATAGCAAAAATAGGAAAGATGCACTCAGCTACTTGCCCACATTTATTGTATATTTAGTAATTTTGATTTTAGAGCAGCTGTCTTCTTTTAAAATTTATACAAAGTAAATAGAAAAAGTAAATGTTTTCTTGAATGTATTTACATTAGGCTGTCTGAGAAAGTAAATATAATTAGCTTGGACAATTTATATGATATTAGAGGGAAGGAAAAAAAATTAACCATTTCCAGCCATGTTAGGCTTTCTTGTTTTAGTTAAATATTCCAGACAAAAATGCCATCAATCAAAAAGTTTCATGCTCCACATAGAAAAATTTTACCTTTTTAAGCATTGCTAAACATTTTGACATATTTGAAAAATTGAGTCCTAGGTCCTAGAGGTTATATGTCATAGGAGAAAGACAAAATATGCTCTGTCTGTGCCAGAATGGCAAATAAAGATGATAAATCTGGAGTCGGGAACAAGATACTTAGATTCATAGTCCCCAGCTTCATCACACTCAGTTGTGGTATAATCTGGCCTTTACTGACATATAAGTGTATATAACAGGGAAGTGTGGTCAGTAGATCATTGCCCAGGATGAAGCCTGGTAAAGAAAAGGGTAGAGAAGGAAACCAGTGGTATAGAATAGATTTTGAATGCTCACCGTACTAAATCCTTTTAACAATTAATTGATTTGGCATTGAGGGATTTTTTATTTTGTTCTGGGTTTTTTGGTTTCACTTTGTTTTCAAAGGCAAGGTAATTAAGTTAAATCATGCCTTGAACCTCTCCTTTCCTACAGTATTTAAAAAAATCAAATATGTGGCAGGCCTGTAAAGTATTTGGTCCTAAGAACAGCTGGTCAAAAGAGCAGTCAAGGAGACTTCTTGTTATGATTAAAACAATTCCATTCAATAGTCTTTATAATAAAAATGCATTCAGACAGCTGAGTATTTCTTAGGTAAATTTCTGTAGGTACAATTATTATTTTATCCTAAATAATTTTGCCAGGCTACTGTGAACACATAAAATCTGGAAGAGCTGTGAGAGAAATGACTCGGATTCTATGCTAACATGGCTGCATGACTTGGCCAAAGAATTACTAATTTTATAGTGACAGGTAGACACAGTGGTGCTTGTAAACAGGCCTAGCATTTGCCTGTAAGCTAATTGCAGCATTTAGCTTTATGTTTTAGAGTTGTTCCCTTTTCAACAATACATAATTCTGTCTTTGTTAATATCAGCAAGTTATGGTCTAGTGTCTTTTTTCTAATTTTCAAGTAAAATAGCTAATATTAGTAAGGATATAAGAGAAACTTCCAATATCATGATCCTCAACAAGTGAACACTCTAATGACAGAATAGTACAAGTGAAGGGAACAGGGCCTGACAGTTGATGGTGGTCCCTGGGCACACTGCAGAGTAAACAGCTCTCCCTACCCTGCTGAATCTTACCCAGAAGAACGACATGAATTTTCTTTCTCTCTACTGTATCCATAAGGGAAAGGAGTCTTTGCAAGAGGGCAGGTGAGAGTTTTGGATGAACCAAATTTGCCTGTCCATGCAATTAGTAGTGCAGAAACACTGGCAGAGGATCTAAGCTCCCCCTAAATGGGAAGTTTTGGCCATCCCCAGCACTGGGCTTCGGTGGCAGACTAGAAACTTCTAGTACAAAGCATCACCTTCTGAACTACCTGCTCAGATTCTGGGGAGTGCCTTCCTCATCACCCACTGAGGTTGCATGGTAGGACATGCTTTGTGGTGGACACAATATTTAAATATTCAAGTTTTTACTTAGATACTTCAGCACAGTAGTAGAAAAATAAGTGGAATGAGAAATAGTGTAGACCTGGATGAAAATGTAAGGTTCTGCCAATTTCAGGTAAATACCAATGACTGAGAAATGCTTGCACAGTAACCCCCTGGTAAATGATTCCTTTTATTTTTGGTTCCCCAGTATGCACATGTCTTAAATGCCCTTGTTTATCATATATGCATACTGTGCTATACATGTACTATATATGTATACTGTTATTCAGAATTAGGAGCATAAAATTTACTTCATGGCAAGGTAATAAGTCTATGGCACATCCATAAAATAGTTAGTTTGTAGTTTATGAGGATAAAAACACTAATATTTTTACCATTCAGAAAATATCAGTTGGAATTTTTTTGTAATTTCAGGTACTTACATGTCCTGTATGAATATTTTCATTGTTAAACTAACTCATAATCTCTGTTTAGTCTCTAAATAGTCTGAGAAATAATTACAGCTTGTTATAGCTGTTTAAAGTGAGGACTGGCACAGAGATGCGTAAGGACAAAGAGATGTATGAGCATCAGCTATGAAGCCTGTACTTTTAAACTCTGGACAAAGAAAGCAATTTTGTTTTGAGTGGTCTCAGTTATTTCCATAAGAAAGGATATGCTGCCTGTAAAGTGAATTGTAAAAGATCAGTAGCTGTTAAGTTATCTTATGTTCTGTTTGTAAAATACAGATCAGTTGCTAATATAGATCTTTCTCACCATCAGACCTGAGCATATTCCAAGAGCTTCAAATGATGCAAGGCAGCCATTATTGGCACACCCAACCCTTCCACTGAGGATTTTGAAATTAGATTATCCATCCCAATGATCTGTTCCATATATTTGTTCTCTATAAAACTACTGAAAGTGTGAAGGGACAAACATGGTTATTAGTAAGTCACGGTAGAAATAACTGTGTTTACTGGATATACTGGCTTGATAGGGACTGTTTTGATCAACAGCTGCTCAAATTAAGCTGTTATATTTGATTTAAAATCTGCATTTAATATTTTTTTTTCAAAATTGATGTAGTGTTTGCCAAAGAGAACTAGTTTTTACTAAAGGAAATGTAGACTTTTTTAAGGCTGAGAAAGACAGAGCTCAATCCTAGCTTATACAGATAAGTTTATATAAACCACATAGCATAAGAAGCTGTTAATATTCAAGGATTATTAGTACAAATCCCTTTATAAAGCAGCCTTACTTTAGCTTTTGAGTGATATTGCAGCATTGTTTTTCAATAAGACTGTCCTTGAGAATCAACAAACTCCATTTCACTAAGAGGGTTAATTAAGGTCAAGTTTATAATGACATAGGAGGAAGCACAGACTGAAGCAGCCTTATGTCAGATTGAGATTTCAAGGTCTCTGCAATGCATTAAAAGCTGTGAGGCTATCTAATGTGGACAGCATACATGTTCTACAGCAAGAAATTCTTGGAACAAACCTAAAAAAAGATATTCAGTTCCTTTCCCTGAAGGTTTGTTTGACAGTGCTTTTCCAGCAGAAATCTGCTAGTCAACTTTGTTTCTGAGGGAGTGTACCAGGTCAGGGAGCAGAGCGCTGATCAGCCAGCTTCCCTGGGTTTGTGCAAGATGTGGGAAGTTCATGGTCTCTGCATCGTTGTAGCTGCATCAGGGAACTGAGTCACGTTCTGCATCTCGAGGGTGAGCTGTTCTGTCTATAGTGCTGTGTAAGTGGTGATTCTCTGCTCTCATGGGCAACCAGAAACTTCAAGGGGTCAACCACCCCTTCTTCTACTGGGCAACACCCTGCCTGCAGAAGGGAACGAGCAGGGCTGGAGCTGCTGCTGAAGAGGCAGAGGCACTATCCTGATGGCAGAGCAGGAGCCTGTGTGTCCCCTGGTGATGGAAAACGAACCATATGTCACTAGACCAGTCTGGTCCAACTCTAGTGATGCTTTGGTTCTTGAAATACATGAAGAAAACCAAGATGGGGGAAAGTCTAAATGCTGTGAAACTGCAGAAAGAGAAGGGGATATATTAAACCCAAAGAAGGAGAGAGACAAAGGAAGCATTGGGTGTGGCTTTCCTGTTTATGTATGTATATTTTTTGCCTACTACAATGAAGTATAGGGTAGTTTTGGGGTTTTTACCTTCAAATAAAGTCCCCACCAGTGATCAACATAACTTTACAGCTTCCATTGCCCCATCTGTACAATTACTTGTGTAGAAGGGAGGACTCACCCAATGCTTCCCCTATATTTTCAGAGCAGTGTTGAAAATTTAAATTCAGCAGAAATCATCAGACTCCATCTCTTCAATTTCTGGTAATTTATATTGTGGTATTTTTGTCATTTTTACAGATTTGCAGTAATAAGGATCAAAACATTGAAACTTCTAAATCCAAGCAAATAAGTGTCATGAAAAAATATAGCTGTCAAGGACAAATGGAGGAGTGCTACTGCTGAGTGGCTTAGCTTTATAAAGCAACTAGAGCTCTCTCCCTCAAACAAATAGTATTTACAAGAAGTTCAGGCTATGACAGCAGCTCCAAGGCAAGATGTTTAATTTCTCTTCAGGGGCACATTTTTCAGAAGTTAACATTTTTTTGCATGGAGTAAAGGCAGCTTTTCAGATTCTTTTCAGTTGTCTTTATAAACAACTTAGTGTTTCACAGAAGTAAGATATGTTGTACAGTTTCTTTCTTTGTTGTCCCGCACATATAGAATAAGGTACTCAAAACTTTATCACAATAGGCCCAAGACTTTCATTTTTCATTGAAATAATCACGTGAAACATTACACAGCTTAATGATACAAATGTTTCTTTGGAATAAAAAGAGAGAAATGCAAGTGAAGGAATTATTTTTTACCAGGCATGGAACAAACAGGAGCCTGAGATTTGGCTTGCTTTTTCTTTTCACGTCCATTCTTCATTCAGTTTTTGAAAATTTGGATAGTAAGCAGAATAATTGTGTCTAATCAAGATCCACAGGATGTATCTTTGTCATTAAGGTAGCAGACTCTCTGGAGACAAATATTTTGCACCAAATTTCTGTTTCTATTCTGCGTTTTATAGAAATAAGAATATTGGACTCAGATGTGATTTCTGCTTCCTTTTCTGCCTGTTCACTTTGCAGTATGAAATCGCAGTATCTTAAGCCACTCCCTGGCTCCTGCTCACTTTATATTCTAATTCACAGAATCATAGTCCTAGCTTATTTTTCCAGTATTTTACTGAGCCTAATTCCTTCTCTCATTCCTTCACAGCATGGTCCCCTCTTGAATCCTGGCCTTTTCCTGCACTAAGCCTTCTGAATCTGCCCAGTTCCTGGTCCTGTCTGTGTGTAAGCTTGGCTGCTTTCAGCTTCCTCCTGTGTGCTTGGCAGACAGGGAGAAGGGAAGGAAAAAGGATCTTTACTTGCAGTTACAGTGCTTTGTGCCACAGTGGCATCTAGCTGCCGCAGCTACGGATGGAATTCCACACAGCCCGCGCAGTCCCATTTGCAAGCAGGTCACTGCAGATGGGCTCTTTAGAGAGATCATCTGCCAAAATGCTGAGCATATGTAAAATGTGATCAAAGTCTTAGTATGGCTTCGGCATTTGCTTTTTCCTCTATCCAGCAAAAGATGAGTCCTTGTAGTGAGAGACAATCCCAAGTTTCAGGTCTGAGCTTCTCAACTAGAAATGTTAAAGCTTTTCAAGGTACTGACTACAAAATTCTTTGTGTATTTAAAACATTATTTCACCCTACTTAAGTCTTGGAAACAGTTTAAGAGCTTTTTGCTAAAGCATTCCAAAATACTTTAAAAATAATCAGCACCCAGTAAATTTTCTCAAGTAAAGACTAGGGACTGAGTGGAACTTTAAAAATAATCAGCACCCTGTAAATTCTCTCAAGTAAAGACTGGGGACTGAGTGGAATGAGCCCTCCCTATAGAAATTAGAAAATGTTTGAGCAGCTAGCAGAAAAACCTAAAAATTAATTTATTTTCTAATAATAAAGAGGGCAGGTAAGGATTTCCTTGGCATGTTTTATGTTGGACATGTACTTATTTTATTCACAATTATTTTATTCTGTATCTTTACAGATAAGTCTTCACCCAAAATGTGTTTTGTTTGTATCCAGACTTTGACAACACAGGAAACCAAGACAATAAATACAAAGCATCATTTCCAGAGGTTCAAACTTGCAAGAGTTCTTAGAATGCCAAGCTTTTGCTGGAGAAAAGGAGAAGTCCATTAAGATCATTCAGGCTTCTCATCTCTGTAAAGCTGCATGCTCCAGGTATAAAACAGTTTGCAGTGACAATTTTCACTGAACCTTCAGTCTTCTCCAAGTTTTCCAGTATTTTTAAGTTAACATTTACAAATTTTCTGGTGTTTTTCCTTGTAATTCTGTAAAAAAATTCAAAACCTGTTACCACGCTGAATGCAAAATATTGTGAAATACACACACCAGTGGAAACATTTTACACTTAAAATAATCTCCAGGGTTGTTTGGGGGTTTTTTGTCTGTGTCAGATAGACAAGAATTAAAACTTGATGAATGGACTGTGAGGGGAAAAAAAGTGTTTTCATGACTCCCGTTATTCCCAGGCAGACCCTCCTGGCATTTGTCATGGTGGAGCACCCCTTGGGGCATTATCCTCCCCACAAAAACCAACCACAGGGAGCTCGCTGAACACAGCAAGCAGGGTAAGAGACTTTCTTATTCAAGTGCATTCTCTGGTGGATTCTGGAACATTTAGTAGTTTCTAATAGTAGTAACCTCAGCCAATTTAAAAAAAAAATAAGAAAAAGTTATGTTCATTTTTAATGCAATGACAAATTTGTGACATTTATTTGACAAGCTCCTTTGATCATGAAACTGAAGCTGGGACTGAGAAAACCTCAAAACACATTTATGTACCATGCTGCATCCACAGAGACAGGGGGACTGACATTGTACCTTGTCAAAACAATCCTTTGGTATTCTTAACACATAGTATTTATGTATTTCTAATTTGTTTTGCGAGAGTTTAGTTTTAATTAAAATTTAAAGATTATGAAATCAATGATTTAGTTTTGGGGCTCTGGAGCAGAATGAGAATTTTTTAATAAGCTTTTACATTTTTTATTGGAGGAAATTAAAGTTACAGTTTGCCATACACCAAGGGTTGGGTTGTTGTTGTTTTTTTTTTTTTTAATACTGAAGTGACTGAATTAAGCCAACATACAGCTCAGGTTCTGAGTCAAGGGAGGAAGCTCTGTCTCTTCACTGTACTAACCCGAATGTGACCTGTCGGGTGGGGGAAGTTAGTCTGTAGGAAACAGAAGGGAAGGCTGATTTACAGCCGTGCAGTATATATAATTAAGGTGCTTTTTTTCCTTCTCTGTGAGCCTCTCTCTCTTTGACTTTGTTTCTTTGCATAGATAAAGATGTGTGACGATTAAGTCCCACTCATCTGTCTGCAGGTGAGTTATGGCTCAGGGGCAGCAGTGTTGGAAAGGACTGACAGAGTAATGGAAACCATCAAGGCTCCCTTTCCTCTAGGCTGAAGTTTTCTATTACTTTTCTCAGCTGCACTGAATCAAGTACATCCTTCTGTGCTCTTCCCATTCTACCACTACAATGTATGTAGCACCACTGAGCAACTGTATTTTCAAAAATTATTTCTATTTGCGGTTTATTATTAGCCTAAAGTTAAAGAACATAAATCACAGTGTTGTAGTAGGAAGTGTCACCAGGTGAATTAAAACTTCATTTTCATATACAGGCTGTTTAGAGATATGGCTGTGGACTTTGTGAAGCATCTGGCAATAAGTTATCTCATGGTGGCAGAAAGATATGAGTTTATATCCTGTGTCTGTATTTGGAAGGCAAGGAGAATTCTGCAAATCATATGCAAGTAGTCAGCCTTACTGAAAAATGATAAAATAAATAATTCCCTCCTAGCATCATTACCTTTAAAGGATGAAGGTTTTTTTTCCTAGTATTTTATTTCATAGGGAGGAGTTTCTTCTAGAAATCATTTTCAGGGCTGTCTGTCCCATAATGCTTGTTAATATATGTGTAGGAGTAGTGGGGAGGGTGTGAGCATGGCAGGAGGAGGATGCAGGGCTGAGGGGAAAAATGGAAGTAACTCTGCCTTCTATCAAAAATATGTATTAGCTCCACATATTGGTTTCATTTGAAAGTTACACTTAATGAAGACAAGAAAGAAAGAGGCAGAACCCTTTAAACTTCATGGTTACTTATGCCTTGGGAGATATTAATGAAGAGAAATTATTGAAATAAAGAACAGGGGGCAGATCCTCTTAATGATATTAAAGCAAACTTGCACAAGCAGAGTCAAAGTATAACAGGTGCAGATTTGATACCCAGTGCCTGATTTATCATTTATTTTGCTAGATTTTTTTGGTTGTCTTTTTGGATGGCTAATACCTACATAATATCTACAAAAAGATCTTTATGGGCCAGGCTGAAATATGAATGGAGCTAATTTAGGATTGACAAGTTTGTTTTTAAATGATTAGCAGAAAGACTGGGGGCAGGGGTCTCCATTATTCCAAAACAGTGGAATTAGAGAACCTTTGGAAAACAGAAGTGGAAGGAAAATTAAAAATTACGTTGTGATGAAGAGGCAGGCTAATATGTAGGAGGGAATTTAAGAGAGGAAATCACTGCAAAAATAACACACTTTCAGATTAAAACTTTGATTTATGTACTTGAATATTGCAGGAAAAAAATCTCACAAGAACTAAGGGACACCCTAAAGCAAAAGGCTGAAGACATTGACTATACTCAGAGTGATTTTTGATAGAATTTTATCTTTAAAAATATACTAAAGGAATTACTGATTTTTATGGGTTCCTGGGGAAACATTATCTGAGATTAAGAAAACAATCATGTTTGCTTTTTCACTGCTGTTAGGAAGTCTTCTGTTTCCCATCATTCTTTAGTTTCAGATTATCATCCTTTTGCATTTCTCTTGTGGTTTATTACTAGCAAGTTATTAGGATCAAGATGAGAAAGTGTGCTGCTTTTACACATGTGTTTTAGCTTGGGATCTTAACTTGTTTGTTGTGTAGAAAAGCCTTGTTCTAAATGTCAAAGATTTGATGAATGGTCTAAATTTTTTAAAAAACAGTAAACTGTGAAATGTGAGTAGGAAAGAATTCCTGGGTGGAATCTTCTTGTCAGTGTATTGAGGAGCTTCCCTCAGGGCTTTAAAAATTTTGGGACGAATAATGTGGTTCCTCTGTTCTGAGGTCATCAAGTCATTCTCCTAAATCACATAAGCCCAAGCACATGTTGATAAACTAGTAGATAAATATCAGTTTCTCCATTAGTAAGCACCATTCAAGATGGTTTTATGCTAAAAGGTATGCATGCTCTTAGATGCAAAGTTGGATATTGCATTTAAGGGATCAAAACTCTGAAACCTTTCATTATATTCAAACCTGGAGATAGGTTGTTACTAATCAAAGCCGTAAAGAAGTGAGCAAGCAATGAATCCAGATGCTGGCCCCTGCAGTTTCGGCATGGAGAAGAAACTCTCCCAGGATCTCATGAGTAAGCCTCTTAGAAAAGTTAATAGTTTGAGCTGTTCAGTATTTAAACTTCTCACCAGTATAGTGCAAGCTCATCACCAACAAAACGAATCAGACAAGGTGCTAATGAGGTTTCAAAGGCAGTTGTTAGATATATTCAGAGACCAACATTTCCTCTTTCAGTGGCTAAAGCCCTGATATGCAATTATTGATCAATGCAAATGCAAAAATACTTTAAATAAAAAAGGAGAAATAATAATAATAATAATAATAATAATAATAATAATAGTTGGGCAGTAGAACCAAATGCAAATCTATGTTGAAAGCTACTTCATTAAATTAGGTGAAGTTCCCGTGGGAGGAATTCCTCATTTTCCTGATATACCACAGGTCCCTCCGAGTAGGTCACCACCATTCCTGTTATCAGCAAGCACCAATAAGAGCAAGGATGAAGCCAGGCCCTGCCCCAGTTGTCTGGGGTGGGTTCTGCCCTACGGGGTGCTGTGTTCTCAGGCGGGCACCAGTGCAGCAAAGCCCTGATTACTGGGGTGAGCTCTTGGCACGTCAGGAGTCCCAGCCGTCCTCTAAGTGCTCTGCTGGACTGGTGCCAACATGCTCAGCTCTTTGAACAACTAGGCTATGTACAGTAAACATAAATTTTACCCTATGGTTTCAGTTTTGCTGTTGCCAAGTTCACCTCTTATTTGTAGGCTTGTGACTCCAATGATGTTATCAGTCTGCCCTCAGAAGAAAAATCTTTAATTCTGGGACAGCCTCAGAAAACAAAGTGGCCAGATGCATCAGTGTGTCACTGGCCTGTCGGAGTTGTGTATCAGGGGTATAGCCTATATGTCCCTACCGAGGGAATAACTGATGAATATAGCAATTTTTTTTTTTCAAAGAACTTTTTAAATTAATGAAACTGAGCTGTATTTTTAATTTGTTTCCAGTTTTCACAAGGGAAAAGCATTGCAGCAGAAAAAGTTGCTTCACACTGCTACTCATTGCTGATTCCTGGCCATAAGAAGTCACTAAGTATTGCATGGATGAATGGCTCTAAAATATGTATCAGCTGAATCATATTGTTAATATTTTTTTTTTTTTTTTTAATCAGG
>WEIT01002007.1:68361-81412 GCA_013389985.1 Dryoscopus gambensis | reverse complement strand
TGTGCTGTTGCCAATTGCACCGCTTATTTGTAGGCTTGTGACTCCAATGATGTTATCAGTCTGCCCTCAGAAGAAAAATCTTTAATTCTGGGACAGCCTCAGAAAACAAAGTGGCCAGATGCATCAGTGTGTCACTGGCCTGTCCGAGTTGTGTTTCAGGGGTATAGCCTATATGTCCCTACCCAGGGAATAACTGATGAATATAGCAATTTTTTTTTTTCAAANTATCAGCTGAATCATATTTTTAATATTTTTTTTTTTTTTTTTTTTTAAGCAGAGACCACACTGTACTTGTGGGATTGGACTGGAAACCAGTTCATTAAACTAACAAAATGAGACAAGTATGTAGTGCAGAACTGTCAGGAAGAGCCAGCATTGATCCAACTCAGTGTCTTGCTGATGAAGCACTGTGTTCTGGGGGTAGTACTAAAGGTTTTTAAGGTGATGAGCCATACATGGAATTTTCTGTGATAAGCATTATATTTTGCAAGTTGTAACTATTTGTATCAATTTGAATACCATGAATCAGGTACATGTGTGAGGCCTCTAAAAGACAGGTTAAACAACCTCATCTTCAAAAATAATGATTTTTTAATTCTTAGTTGGTTTTGAAAGCTAACACAGAAACTGGCCAGGGAAGGGATACAAACATTTTCATGTTGATTTGCTTAAGAGCAGTGTCTCAGAGGTAAAACTGACCCAAGCACCTCTGATTAGAGTTCTTCTGACTGAATCAACATCATGACAAAATTCACATTTTCAAAAAGCCCGGCTATTTTGTTTGTTGTTTTGTTCCTTGTATGTATTACAGAATCAAGGTCTTCACGGAAAGGGAGTAAACCAAAACTCTGAGTATCAGTAAATAACAATGAAGAATGCAGGTAGTAAATCCTAGCTCCGAAGCATGAGGAAGGCGTTTAAGAGCAAGATCCTCATTTTTGTGAGACCCAGCCTGAGACTGATCACAAACCAGAACTCTTGGAGAGATAATTTGTATGGATTTTAAATCTAAAACCTGGACCCGCTAATTTGAATTTGTTTTGTTTCTTATATCTCATGGAGGATTCATAGGCCAGTCAGATATCTCTGAAGGTTTTCTCATATATATATCCATTAGAAAAATAATTTTAGTGCCCTGTCTCTGTTACTTATATCTTATAGTGCTTATCTATTACTTATCTATTCCAGTTATAGTGATAGGTAGTTTTGATGTGATTTCAGATGAGTGCTATGATTAATAGTCTCTGTCCACTTTGCACCCTCCCCTTTTTAGTTTAAATGTGGGCCTGGAATAAAAAACTCCAAACATTAACAAAGTGTTACTTGTGAAAATTATGCAAATTGCAATTGTCTGCTATATTAATTAACTGTGTTCATTGGAATAGCATATGAAAAATTAAATATATTTCCAAGTGTTAAATAATAGCTGAATCATTCTGAAATTAAAAAAAATTAAACAGATACATGGTCATAGTCTGCTATTCACCCTGTGAAATTGCATTTGACCTCCATTCAAGTAATTGTATTATGCCTGCCTAAATTTCCATGCACAGTGATTTACAATTGAACATATTATTCTACTCCTCTTCTCCGACTGTAGTGCATGCTGCTGCTATTTATTGCAGTGTAGCTCTATTTATTGCAGTGTAGTTATATTTATTTAAAGGATGATTGTGTTTTAGTGGCTCACTCCCATGGTTCCTACACAGATTTCTTTGGCAAGCGTGTTTTCCATCCAGGTAATTATTGCCATGTAAATAATGGATTATTTATATTCATGTATTATATATATTTTGATGTACTTCTGATGAAAGAGAGAGAAGGAACAGAATTGCAGAACAAAACCAAAACCTTTGCCCCTGTTTTTTATGCAAATTTTTGGGTACTGCTTCCTAAGGATTCCTCCTAGAAACATTCCACAAACTACTTAGTCTTTTTTATTAGCAAAAAGGACAGTTTTCCTGAAGCTGGCCTGTGGCTCAAAGCAGTACCTAGTGAATATAAAGATGTTGCTCACTGCCTGAACAGAAGTTCAGCATTTATCTGACATCAGTCTTCAAACATAATTGCAAGTTTAAATTCATTGAAGAGAGAGAGGTATTTCATCATGGAGAAAGTAGTGTATGCTCATTTTTTATTTTTAATCAGGCTTTAGCTCTGTAGCTTTATGGTCTAAGAAGAATTCATATCAGATGGGAATAAGAGGCAGAGAGGCTAATTTGAGCCTAATAATTTGAAACCTAAATTTACTCCTGGTTAAGCGCGTCAGAAAATGGATTGCTTTGGAATAACTGAAGTACAATGTCATAGAGTTGTTACAAACAGACCTTTTCCCACTGTGTGGATAGAGTATTGTATTTTTCAAAAGGGTAAGAACTCCATACAAAAGCGTGGTTATGTTAGACCCATGAGCTCTGAACTGTACATAATGCCTGCTCTTGGCTGTACCTGGGCTGAACTGCAACATACTAAATAATGCATATTCCAAGTAAATGTTAGATCTGAGTGGCACTGGAACTCTAGAGATCAGAGAAAACAAACAGGATCTTACTTCTGCTATTAGTAGATGTTTGGCCATCAGTGAGAGAGAGCGGAGTGCTTCTGTTATCACAGTACCTGTGAAACCTGCCTTTGTGTCAATCTAAGTAGCCCTTCCTGGAACTGTCTATTCCAGGAGCAGGTTAGGTGTGCAATTCCAGCATGAGCATATCCTGACACTTGGAAATGCCGGGGATGTTTTCTGTTTGTCTCTGTCTCTTACATTAGTATTCTCTGCTCTCAGTAAGATTGATACAAAATACCAAATTCTGGATTCATTTACTTAAAGGCACTTCAACCCTGGACTCAGACCTGATTTTTTTCAGCGCAGGAATTGCATCATTCCCCAAATTTGAACAGTTCCCAAGAAACACATCCAACTCTGCTTGAAGAAGAATATATTCACTATTCTTGAACACAGAGATATTGTTTTGGCTGAAGGCCCACATGAAAATGCCAACTTTGCTACTTCAATTCTGAAACGTCTCCCAGAGAATTACAAAAGTGCTTAATGATATTAGATTTCGAACTAGAACTATTGTTTTAGCTAGAACATATAATGTACATCCTAAATTCCTTAATTTTCTTAATTATCTCCTAATTACAGCCTAATTAATTACTAATTTATCTTAATTTCCTCTGGTAATTTCCTTATTAGTCCCTGGTTTAATATGTTACATTTTTATCCTTTCTCCTTTAATTGGGAAATAGACTTTGCAGTCTTTGCTATGACAAAAGGTATGTCCCTACCTGCTGCACAACATAGCTTAATTTGACTTTCCAATTAGCATGGTTTCATTAGAAACTTGAATGACCATGCAACTGTCAGTCTTGCTCAGAACACAGGAAAAGTTATATATTCCTCACATTTTAAAAGGAAAAAAAAAAAAAGGTAGGTTTATTGTGGAGACCACAGTGCCCTCAGATTTCTTCATGAAATATAGTCAATCCAATGTTTAGGACCTCAGTTTCTGTTTACTTGGTTATGGTCCCTTTTGTGTCTCATTAAAAGAGATCTTTAGCGAGATTCTCTCTCTCTCCTTTTTTTGCAGAAAGCTCTGAAATCAGAGCCTTCATATTCCCATGAGTGGTTATTCTCCACTTGCACTTTCCTCCAGGCATTTTTTCAGAATTTTTTGTTAACTATCTCTGTTATTAAAAAAACCAAAACCAGTCAAACCCCAACCAATATATATATACACACATAATAGGAAAAGCCTATTCCTCCAGAGCTTAAGTTTCCCCTTGCTTGAAAAACTGTACATTAATTAAAAGATCTATATTTTTCCCCCTCTTTTTGAAATAACTCAGGCTGGAGGTGTAACTTGCAAATGCTTGAATCCTGTATCCAAATGGAGGAGGAGTATTTCTAAGGGAGGAAAGTGCACCGTTCAAATGAACTTTCACAGTATAACTCAGCAACATTTTAATCAAAAAGGATTCTGTTGTTAGCACAGATGCAAGCGAAGTGGTAGGAACATAATCTGTCCAACAGTATCAGAGCCAGGAAAAGAGAGGTCCTCAATTTAACAGTGTTGGCAGAGTGCAATTCCCTGCAATTGTGCAGTAAGTCTGATCTTGCATATGGGTGTAAGTTGGAATTGTTTTATTTTTGTGGAAATTGTTTTTAGGAATAGCTTTCGGAGTCCATACCACAGAAATGTAAAATAAGTAGACTTACTATGCTGCTCCATCAGTTGGCAAGGACAACCCTGGAAAGTTCCCTTGTTATATGGTATAAACAGACATTACTGATTTTACCCATATACAGCTGAGCCTGGATAAGAAAGGAAGGACAAGTTAAGAGGAGAGAGCAGGTAGAGCTGCAGACAGGCGTTACATCCCCCTATTTACAAGTTTATGGTGGTGCAGCTGAAGGACAGTAACAGAGTCTCCCAGACCTGTAGATTGCTGAGACTCTTGCCAAGGCTGCGTCTGTGGTGAACTGAACTGCCACCAGCTGCTTGTTTTTCCGGCTCAGGATGCGATTTCCACCAGGGTCAGGGCAGTACCCTGAAGGCTAAGTCCACAGACTCACCTCACATGGCCAGTGATGATGGATTGAAACTGAAGTGCTCCACTGTAAAGCAGCTCTGAAACATTCTCCTAAGATGAGAAGCTCAGCCAGAGGGGCAGTAGCAGACAGGTCAGGCTGTGGCATCTATAACAGCCACAGTCGTTTGCTAATTAAATGTGTGTCAGGCCTGTCAGTATGGCCTGAGGTAAATCAGAGAGGGAACGAGAGACCTTCAGCTGGCAGCTGGTCCTGTGGCCCTGATCAGTGCCTTCTCTGGAGAGCTGGGAGAGAGCAGAGCTTCTGCAAGTGTTCTTCATAAGATACATTTCTGCAGGCACCTAAACCTGAGATAGATTTTCTTTCCAGAGGTATAATAGATTAAAAATCTAAATACACAAAAGCTTGCAAAAGTAGCTCTGAGTTACCCGTTGCTCCTGGGACTTGCTTTAATTCACTGATCCTGTGCTCTTAGTATTTGCCTACTTCCTTTGGCTTTCAAGTGTAATTTTATGAGAAAAATGATTGTAGAATTACCATTTGCATTTAATTTCTTGGTTCATTTTACATCAAGGGTTCAAAGTTTGGGCATTTTGTTGTTTGTTTACTTCACAGAGAAGACTCTCTGCTGCATCTGTTGAGATGAACATCTTTCTAAAAGCTGGAAATGTGGCTGTGATCTTTATTGGCCTTCTCATCCATGCTGGATAGAAATCACAGTTGTTTTTTCTCGCCTCATAATATTTCTTAATATAAATCAAGCGGTGGTGTATGACTAAAGAATTCAGAGAGTGAGGAAGTGCTTGACTTTATGTTCTGGGGTTTTTTTTTGTTTCTTTGAGGATGAGGAGCATTGTGCTTGTCTCTAAAAAGCCAGCAGCAAGCAGCGACATGGCTATGAAATCCTAACAAGTCCTTTTTACTTGGTGACTTCTGCTTTTGGGGATTGATTCTTGCTAACTTGCAAGACTCAGTCCATTTCAATGGAGAAAGAATAAAGTAGAACAAATAAGCCACATCCTCAGTCATGAACAAGCATTTAAACTTACTGTCCTTGTAAGCATTGAAGAGGCTGTAGGAGTTTACCTTGTGTACACACCTCAAACTTCAAAAAAGTCTCATCCCTTAGCTCCTAAACTGCTTACCTGTAGTACAGAATACCCCCCATGAGAAACTAAGCCCATGTTTTTTAGGCAACCAACTCGAAGGAAATCAAAAGAAAATCTTTGTGGATGAATGTGTATGGAGGCACTTGCTGTTTCCAATTACAATGTACATAGGTTTAAAGAGAAGGAGAAGGTTATTCCCTTTGCTAAGGCAATCATGTATATCCACATACACATTTTTGAAAGAAGACTTTAGAATAGGAAAAAACAACTTCTGTTCTAGAACATAAGTATTTTCTCTTATTTATGTTAATGACGGAGGAAAACAAACAGCAAATTAGTTAAGGGTTTGCCCCATTTTCAGGAATATACTGCCTTTAAAGGCACTTTGTTTTGTTTTGTGTTTTCCCCAAGGGAAGGAGACTTTGGTGCAAGCAAAGGTTCTGGAGTCCTTGAATTATCCTCCTGGACTATCTTTAAATCTAATCTTAGCCAAGCACTTACTAGTTATACGATATAGTCAGAGATTACGGGCCAAATTCTCTTTTCAGTTATTCTGCTGAAACCCATTGAAATCAATGTGAGATTGGACTTGTGTAACAGGGAAGATTTGGGCTACTGTCTGCAAGAGATAAGAACTGGGCCAATATTATAACAGCCTTTTTCAAAAAAACCAGATTCAAGCAAACTTAGGGTCATGTGCTGTCCTTGATGTGCACATACAGAGCTTCAAGGGTTCATGTTGGACACATATTTAGAAAAAAATTTTTTTGCTAGTTGTTAGGTACAGAAGGAGTTTGGGTGGAAAAGTATCCAAAATTTAATTAATTCTGCAATTAAGCTTATAAGACTGCATATTTATTTCATGGGTGAGCAGCATTTTCTGTGGCACAGCACAAATGACCCTCCCAAGAAACAGCTGATATTTTATAACTCTAGGGGATGAAGTGCATAGAAGAAGTGAGCTTTTCCCCATAGTATTGCAATATCTTCTGTGGAAATAACGTGATCCCATCTCTTCTGCCTTCCCTTTCCAGACATTGCTACAGCACTTATGAGAAATAGTACTACTTGATGCTGTTATGGAGTTTCAATCCCTAAATCAAAGCACTCAAAAAAGTTATGTGAAAGTAAGAAGCTTACTATAAGCCATGGGGGTAGTTTGGTCATGGGGGTGAATAGAGAACAAGTTCTCACCATGTCAGGACCTTCTTTTAGTTGGGAGCTAGGGAGGCAAAAGCTGTTTAAGTTTGCATTTATGCTAAACAGCTTACCTGCTTCTTCCATGTTTAAATTGAAACTTGGTACATTTCTTGTTTTACTGTTTAGGTTTTTTGGATATAATCAGGATTAAAAATGCACCTTAGCATCTTAGGCACTTCTTTCTTTACTCTTGAGTTCCTTTCATCTATTTTTGCAAGCAGTGCCTCAGACTTCTCCTTAAATTTACTTTGATGGGTTTTCAGACCTATGGCCCTATTTCCTTGGTAGCAGTGACCATAGGAGAAGCAATTTGGTCTGTACTGGTACTTTCCAATGTGTTCCTGCTGTGCTTCTGTACTGGGATGCGGGTGATACTGTTTTCTGTAATTAATGTAGTCATATAGACATGCACAAAATCATAGAATTGTTAGTGTTGGAAGGGACCTTCAAATCATCTTGTTCCAAGCCCTCTGCATAGGCAGGGACACCTTCCACTACACTAGGTTGCTCCAAGCCCCACCCAGCCTTGAACACTTCCATGGATGGGGCACCAACAGCATCCTGGGCAAAAATGGTGTAGCACTGCTTTGTGCTGGTAAGTAGACATGTTTTATATTAAAAGGAGCTGTTTTTTTCAGTGGCAGATAGAAAAATTCATAGCATTATATCAAGAAAAAAAAATTTATAAAGTATTTTAAGGCTCTTGGATAAAAGGAGATTTATATAAATGTAAGGTAGCATTATTATAGTCATTTTATTAAGTAACAATACTTGTCGTTCTTTCGGCATAAAATCTATGCATATGAAAAAGAGAAGTTGGCAGCCTGTAGTAAGATCAACATGTGCTTAGATGCTGACAATAATGAACAGCTCTGGAACACCAACAGGAACCGCTGTGCTGCACGTGCACAGTGCAGGATGTGAACACCCTGCAACAGCTTCATCGAGAGTGGTAAGAGACAAGTAAAACCAACCTGCAACAGTGTAAGAAAAATACAAAATAAAGTGAGCAAGCAAACTACAGCTGGGGCTCTTCTTAGAGAATAAATAGGATACATAGTAAAGCAGAACTTGTGTTGATTGGCAGCTGACACTAGCTACTTCTTAAATTGGATATGATTTGGGATTTTACTGTAGCACTGAACACAGAAAAGAGACTCATGTGAGTTTGTCACCATGAATCAGAGGTGGTAAACCTTTTGAAAGACCTGCCACACTGAAAGATTTGTTTATTCCCATTTGGACAGATTTTGTTCTCTGAGATGTACCTAAAAATCCTCACGCTTTGGCCTCTTTTGTTCATTTGCACCTGTTCTCTGTTTCTTTAATTCTCCCACAAAAGCCTGGATTTCTGTGGGGAACTGCTGAGTGTGAAAATGTTGCCCTGTTTCCTGAAAGTGAAGTAAGGATATTTCTTACAAAAAATAAAGATTTTGCAAGCAACAGCAAGTAAATGCAGATAGATTTACCTGGATACAATGGATTCCACGTGTAATACAAGATTGAGTGTTCCATATTTTTTTTATTTTTCTTCATTGGTGACAACACTACAACATTACATTCCAAATTATGAAACCCCAGAAATAGAGCCTTAAGTACCTAGCCTGCTGATCAAGGCAATCGTCTGAGTTTTTGGGACACTTGTATGCACATTTCTGTCCAATCAGCACATTCCAGATGAGGTCCCAGTAGCTGCCTGAAATCAGCTTGTCATAGATGCAGTAAATATTTTTCTGTGCAAAGGGAGAAACTTCAGCTAGTCATGGGATAAGTAGATGATATCTTTTTTTTTTTTTACACTGCTTTTTACTGTTGAGCCTAAAGGTAGATAATTGATTGAAAAAATGCTATAATTTAAACCATTAGCATGTCATTGTACTTGATAATATTCTCTGGAATTTTGTATCTAATTCAGGTTTAATTTGAATTCCTCAATTTTTTGTAGTAGCTTTCTTCTGCATTAAAGATTTGACCAAAATTTTTACATTAATATGTTTGGCTCAAACCATTCACTTTCCTGGTAAATTTAAGAATGGATTTGTTTGATGCAAAATTGGTGCTGTATTTACCTTTCATTTATTTTAGAAACGTGCATGCCAGAACACACTAGTTGCGTAAATTTGTTCAGATTTATAAAGTCAGAAAACCAGTACCGCATGAAAACTTGCATTCCTGCTGTCTGATTTCAGGAATTGAAAAGAACTAGCTGGAAAGTTTTGCCCTAATAAAGAAGAATTGAGAGAGAAGGGGGGGAAAAATTCATATTTAAGAACACTAAACAGAATATACACATTTCTCATTTATCTGGACTAGCACATTTATTGGGTAAGTCAAAGAAATGCCTTCATATTTTATTGCTGTGATTTAATTTCCCCTTTTTTTGGATTTCCTCTTGCTGCATGGGGTACATAAAGCAGCTTTTCAAGAACAAAAGGAAATGAAAACTATGATTTTTCTTTTTCCAACTGTCCCAAGTGTTCTTAGGCCAAATAAAAATATGACTGGACATAATTTTTAAATACAACTCCAGGTACAACTTAAAACTAAAAGGAGTAACTTTTCAAACCACAAAACCTTTGGGAGACTCAGAGAAATGTGAAGATTGAAAAAAAACCAAATTGTGTGCGTATATATGTGTACTTTGTGGTGACAGCCTCTGCCAGAATGAGTTCCAGTTAGATGTCTGTCTCACTAAAATTCTACTTTTCTCTTTTCCTGCATGTTTCTAGTCCACTGTTTCTATTAGTCCATTAGTCTTTGTTTCATGGTCTAATTTTATGCCCAGACTCTTCAAG
This sequence comes from Dryoscopus gambensis, assembly GCA_013389985.1. Lineage (NCBI taxonomy): Eukaryota > Metazoa > Chordata > Aves > Passeriformes > Malaconotidae > Dryoscopus > Dryoscopus gambensis. Next base: position 71,756 of record WEIT01002007.1, on the reverse strand, counting down.
TATGCATCAAACTCAGTAGTGCTCATGCTGTGGGTGAATTAATTAAAGCACCAAGAAATTCATGCTCAGCAAGGAGAACAATTGGCTTGATGCACTTGGATGTAGATTTACCCGCAAAGACCTCAGGGCACATGAAGGATCTGCTGTGAGCATCTCCCACGTGTTGGAGCTGCTGCGGGTTCTGTGTCTCTGTGCTGAACCGAGGCCACCAGTCATACAGCAAGGGGCTCCTTCACCCACATCTGCTCACCCTGTCTCGTTAATGGTGGGGACAGCTGTCCCCATTATGCTTCAGTGGGGTGAAGGATAGTGAGAACAAATGCCTGGTGAAGACATTATGTATAGGAAAGAAGTGCAGGAAGGTGTCCAGGAGCCTGGAATAGAAGTAATTCAGATGAAGCTCCTGTCTGCCAGCAGGACCTGGAGGAGTGTAACTGCCAAGCCATCTGGGATAGAAATTTGGTAATGAGAGGATACTACTACACCATTCCATCATCTGTGATGATTTCCTGGAAGTTTTAAGTCTTGACATGTGGGGAAGTCCAGAACTGCAACATAGCAGAGTGAGGACTGGCTTGACAGCCTTTGTAAGAATAAAGCCCAGTAAGTAACACTTTCTCTAAGGCAATTAGACTATAACTACCTAATTGAGTTACCAATGAAATTTCAGAGATTTCACTGTGATTATATACAACGTGTGTGTGTGTGTGTGTGTGTGTGTGTGTGTGTGTGTGTGTGTGCGTGTGCATGTGTGTCACAGTTCATCCATTATTTAGCCAGATATTCTTGGGATCTGGGTTTGCATAAGGTTACTGGGAGCCTGCCAGTGGCCATGCACAGGCAGAAGCAATCAATAGCAGGAGCCTACTGCTGTCCTTATCAATGTCAGTGAGTTTTGCAAAAGGATTTCTAAAGAACAGGGAAAACATTTAGGGCCTCTACCACATATTCAAAAATAGAACAGATTGTGTGCAAACTGATTAAATAATTCTCTGTCTCTACAGAGTCTCTTATTCCTATTCATCAGCAGATGATCTTATCACTTGGTTTCACATGAGCCGCACTGCTTTCGATGATGTCATTTTTAGAGTTCTTTTGTGTAAAACTATGCAACTCCCGTATGGACACTTTTATTAATTTAGTTCAATATTTCATTGATTTAGTTTTATATGAGAAAGACCTCACTTAAAATTGATATGAATTGGGTTTAAATTAGATTGCCCATAGATACTGTTGAGTTCACAAATTTTGGAACCTAATAATAACTTCAGGGGCCTTCATTCCCTTTTCATTGCTCTCTTTCAAGCTCTGCACTAAGTCAGTAGTTTCTCACCCGACTCATCTTGCAGCAAGACTTTCCACAGTTAATTAGAATGTAGTTCAACATCTTTTAATGTTTTACCTTTTAAAACCATAGACAAATACTGCCTAAGAGTCAGCACTGTACATAAAATTTATAACTATTAAAATCTATCAGTTACATTCAGTCTTATAGCTAGGGGGAATTTCTGTTTTGTTTATATGTTGGATTTTTTTTTCCTATTTACTATTTCTTAGTAGGAAATTTTAAAAGAATTCACTTTCATAATTTCAGAGAAAATCTTCTGATTTAGTACGGTGCAGGTTTAGCTTAGCGTAATGTACTGTGATGGAGTCAGCTAGCTTTGAGCTACTGCTCTAAAATTGGCCATTGACCAGGCTGATTTGCTTCATGATTTAGAGAAAATGAAAGCCTTTTGCCCTGGTGGTGCTTATTGGCAAATAGGAGCTTCTGGAACTTAGGGACATCACAGATCTGTCCTTTTTTTCCTGATTATCTTCTTTGCAGCAGAGCCCAGAGAAAGAGACATGGCACCACACCAATATTCCTGCTCATTAGTGACAATCCTGTCCCTAGGAATACTGTGCTATTGGGCTTATCCATTCACTGGCTTCAAAGCAGATAAAATGGTGCTGTTGCTCAGATATTTAGTGGATTATTGCATAGTAGTGCTACCAGTTGTGTCCAGAAAGTTTCTAAGATCTGAAATACATTACTTTAAAAACATATGAAAGATGAGATGTTAGATGAGATACCTGTTGCCTTGTAACCAGGTGGGCTGGAGCTTATTACAGCAGAAGCAAGAGCAAGGATATTTTATAGCCTTTTGGTTTTGCCTTTTTGTTGCTGTTCTCCTGAGAGAAACAAAACCATATGCTAGCACGCAGAAACTGCCAGTTTAGCAAAAGAAAAGAAAAGGTACAGGTGAATGAAGGTGTTACAAGAAATGCTGTGAAACTTGTGGCAATAAGAAGACAAAACCAGACGCAGCTGCAAAAAAAACCCCAAAAAACCCCAAACCTCTGTCCTATATCTTGACTTGTATCTTCTCTTTCTGGTGCTTAGGCATCTCATTCCTGAAAAATGTGTGAGGCTAATGTCTGAATCATGATGACAGTGAAACAATAGGAAATTTGAAAGATACCATTTGTTCAAGGAAGCAGTTTGCCATTGGATGCATTTTAGTATGGTGGTAGAGAGCTAAATAATGCAGAGTTATCATTGTTTTACACTGGACATCAAGGTGTGGCACTGTCAGACTGATCTCAGAATGAGATCTGTAGCTACATTATGAACTAAATTATTCTGGTAGTACTCAAGTAGTAGAGCTTTCTTTTAGTTCCCTGTCAGATGCAGTATGAAAGGAGTACGAAAATTTGCAGGAACAATCATGTCTAGCAACATATGAAAGAATTTACAGTCTTTTTTTTTTTCTGTCTACCCGACAGATATACCTGCAATGGGTGACAGAAAAGAAGACAAAATTACCGGAAGTTGATCTTGCAGGATTTCTATCCAAGATGAGAAATATTAATGCCAGTATCTCCTAGAAATAATATTCACCTTGAAAATTTTAGGCACATTTGTCAGACTTCGTAATTCAAAATAGGTGCAGTTTACATTTCTGAAGGCATGTCTGCACATAAACTGGCTGAATCAGAACAAAGATCTGCATGCATATCATGCCTTGTGCTATTACACAACAGGTCAGATTAGATAGTCTTTTCTTGCTTCAAGAATTCTATGAATCAAATTCAATTTCTGAACTTTGGAAGCATCTCAGATTTTCTTTTCATATGCAAATTAGGTCTAATTTATCCCAGAATAGTTACAACACATCCGCAATCAATGTCACAATGACAGGATCAGGTTAAATTCAGTTCACTTCATTGGCTTTAATTTCTTTGGAGACTACAGACAGCATTCATATAAAATAACCACAATATTAATTACTGCTGTAAAATATACACCTGAACACAGTGTAGACTATATTACCATGAACAACAGAAATGTGACCCCTCACTCAAGGAGGTCACAGCTGTATCTGACATGAGGTTGCCACTTGTTCCATAGA
>WEIT01002007.1:1522-68339 GCA_013389985.1 Dryoscopus gambensis | reverse complement strand
ACATATTCTCAAATCCCATGTTCTTTTTTGGAGGGCTAAAGACTATTGCTTAATTTGTATTTTCCACTTCTATATGAAAAAAAAAAAATAGTGAAATCTGGCAACAGTTATACTACAAAATCTTTCATTTGTCCCTAGCATATTTCTGCTGCATTCCTTGTTGGATAAGAACACCTGTTTTGTTCTGAAGGTTGCAGCTGGAGTCAACATCACCTCAACAAAACTGCTAGTGATAGGATTTCTTCCCTTTTGAGAGAAGTGCCCAAATGAAGATCTTGTGACATGCATTACTGGATACCTCCGTTTTCTTCCGCACCTGACAAGTTGAGCTACTATTTCAATATCTCTGTAATTTTAGTTTATCACATCTGGCTGAGCCAGAAAAAATCAAGATCATCTAGGGCTGGGCATTAAGATCCATGCACTGCTTCCCCAGCTGTAGCCAAGGCTGCATAAAGCTTTGGCCATGGTTTTTGGAGAACTTTGATTGTTGCACTGTGGCACTGGTATTTATTTTCCTTACCAACATCTTAGCCCCTTCATGAAAGAAAGGGACATTTTAGTCCAGTATGTTTTTAAATGTCTTTTCTGGCACTGCAATCTTGTCACTTAGCAAACGCAGTGAATGTGGGTCATGATATCTGCATGGCCTACCCAAATAATACTTCAGTTTCACACAGACAATTGCTGTGCTGTGCTAGTGAAGACCTAGAAGTGAGGAAGTTAAGATACATCCTCCTCTGATACTATTCTCAAAATGAAGAAAGCGTAAGAGGAGGTTCAATTCCTAAGGACAATGTGCATTACTCAGGTATTGAATATGAGGGAACTGAAGAGGCAGAACTGTTGAGTCCTGAAGACTGTTACTTTACAACGTAATGAAGAAGCTTATTGCCCAGCGTATATAAGCAGTTAACTGTAATAGTTTGGTGCTCTATCTTCATGGTGATATATCAAATACACCATTATTTTACGTAGCTTTGAGTAGTAAACTTTATTATGATTATAAATGATAGACCTTAATGGATCATTAATCCATATAATAATAATACTGAATTTTCATAAAACAATTTCAAATCATTTAAAATTCTCTCTAAGAACCTTTCTGACACCCGCCACTAGAAAATGACTTTATTTTATTTATCCCTAATCGTTCCACACTTCCCTGGTTCAACTAATTACTGCTTCAGTTCTCAATTGTTTGTTCAGATCACCTTTAACCATCATTCTCATATATTAAAATACAGCACCAGCTTGTCAGGCTTCAGACGAAGGTCTGAGTTTTTATTTCTCAAAGTATACACTATAGATAGTGCCCAGGAAGGTTCTACTCATGTAACACATTATGGTGTTCTATACAATATGATTACATTTATGGCTATGCTATGTATAATTACTCAGGCAGGTTTTTTTAAAGTCTTAAGTAACCAGCTGATTAATTCATGTCTCAAGATAGCCTGAGATCTGCAGTTAATGATTATCCTTTTTTGCTGAATTTTAGGAACTTGATTTCTCTAAGCATAGCCTCAACAATAGTTCATCATGAAAATTCTGAAGTCATAAAATGATATAAAGGTCATTGGCTAAAAATATAATAAATGAAGTTGTATAGTTTGATCCACTACTTCTGAAAGCACTGTCCTGGTCTTAGGGGAAAGAAAAAACCCTCCGCTCCAAGGACTCTTTGTTTAGCCATGAATACTCTGCAAGTTTTAATTGAAGTTCATGGTTTGTGGTTGATAACTATTGGCCAGGTATCACAAAAGTCAGGAAACTGAGGCCAATTTATACCTAATACAACAAAATTCCTTGCTATGGAATGAGTAAATAAGCATAGGCACAAATCTCATAGATCCTGAAATGTGTTATATTCACCATAAACTAGATTAGACTATTGTATTTACAGCGGTATAACAAGGGCTCAAAACTATCCATGTGAATTTGGACAAAGTCTAATTGTGCAGTCTTTCAAAGTCAGGCCTTTCTTTGTGGTTGATTGCAGTCTGAAATTTTGTACATGTGTGTTTTGTTTATTAAGTCAGGATAGAGAATACAGTGGAACTAAATTATGAACTTGAGCAGTCATAGTTGTGAAGTTACCCTTAATAAGTATAAAACAACTTTCTCATTATTCAGATTCTTTTTACCTTTCCATAAACTTATTCCTAAATGCACTGAAGCACAGACACATCAGTTATAGCTGCCTTGACTACATTCCAACCTCCTGATCCAGCTGTGTTTCTGGGTGCCTCCTACTGCCTCAGAGTTGCATTTGGTAAAGGCTCACTGTATTATTTGCCTGTCTGTTCCCATACACTGCTAAAGTCTGATTGGTGTAGCAGCAGTGTATTCCCCTCAGTGCTGCTCAGCCTCCTTGTGCCTTCAAGCTTCCACTCGTGAAACAATGACTGCCTGCTTAGAAACTGAAGTACTTCATGTCTATCATACCTAAATTCTGATCATAAAGCTCTCCGGAGATTTATTCTGACCCCTTCTGCATAATTTTCATTACAGTGGTCACCCATTATAATTAGGCATCAACAAACTTCCAATAATGTTACACATGCTGTACGTGGAACAACGTATAAGGAATTTTATGATTTCTGTATGTGAAGCTTACAGAAAAAAATGGATTTTCCTCATTACACTAGAGGATCAAAGACTTGTAATTCTTCTGCATCCAAAAAGTTTGTCAAATTGACAGAACTTCATAGCCAGGTTAGTGGAAATATGAACTAAAACAAACAAGATTCTCATGTCATTTTATTTCAGTAGAACAAATGCATTCTTATGAAGTGCAATTTAAGTCTTTATCTTTGAAAATTAATTAGTTAATTGACCTTATATCTCGAGACAAATTGGCAGCTCTGGAGTGCAATGAAACAGTGATGCATAAAAGTAACCTGAAAAAGTATATTCTAATAATTTGATTTTGAATCATGATCTGGCATTCTGACAGCATCTATGTGAGGAACCTTATGAAATTGCTTAGCTGAATTATATTTTATCATTAAAGTGAAGCTCTAATTTTACGAGATTTTAATTGTATATTTCTTCAGGCTTCTGTTCACTTTTTAGCCTCTTATTTGGCTTTTTTTATTTCAGAATTTTCTATGAATAGTCCAAACTTACTTCAACATTTTCCAAACAGATATTCTGCATGATTCACTTTTGAACCTCGTTGGTGTAAGCTAATTCTTGACAATACAAAAAGTATTTCAAATATATATGTAAATGCTTTGGTATTCTCCTGCTGTTTGTCAAATTTTTTTTTTGCTTTTACAGGGGTGTTTTCTCCTTGATCTTCACATTCTGATTGGCAACATTTTTTAAAAAATATCTTTTATTTTCTCATTGAAAAAATGTAATTTGAATAATTATCATAGTTTTTCATTGAAAGTATTGTTGCACTTTTAAAAGTGCTTATCCTAAGTATATCTGTGGTGAAGTTTATTTGTTTGTTTGTTTGTTTTTGTTCTGAAGAAAGATGATCATGAATCAGTTAATGGATTTCCCAAGGCTTGGATGTCTTGGAATAAAGACACTCTATGCTTCTAAACTTTATCCAAGACTGAGGGACAAAAGAACTTGAAAGAAATCCCTTCAAGGAATCAGTCCAAAGTTAATATGAACCCAAAACTAATGCTGCTTTGAATTCAGCCTATGCCTGTAAGCTTTCCCCTTTCTTGGAACTGGACATGTTTAGAAAAGATAGCCATAAAGGAGTCTGCAACCAGCTTCTTTATTGGTCCAGTTCACGTGTGATATATTTTCACAGAAACAGGACAATGCTCATTAAGAATTTGTCAGGCTTTTGCATATTCAGAGGCAGGCCTTTTTGCAAGCACCTCACTCACAGAGCAGGAGAAAGTGTGGCATACAGAGGCCATGTACGTACATTTATTGTACCCATTTAGGCTCCGTCCCTGTGAATGATCACCTGTAATAATCCAAAATTATTACTTTGTGGACTGTGTATCTAATTTTGCTACTCTTTTGCTCCTGGTGCATAAAGAATGCATTATGCAAGGTGGGTAATGCTGTTCCATCTAAAAATAAAGATTTATAAAATCATTTTAAGGAATGCAGTTTTTCAATAAGAAAGCTCTAATTGCAGAATTCAGTGAATGTTTTACAGTGATTAATTTATCTACTATATCTGCCTTCTTGTTCTGCAAGCAGAACAAAAATAAATTGTCATTACTTTACATTGTATACTAAAACACAGTCTTTACAACAGAAAGACTAAATGATAGAATTCCTCTAAGTAAGACACATAAGGAATTCTAGAAATAAGGATTTGTTTGTGGGCTGTTCTTCCACCTTTCTTTTAAAATTCTAATATATGTGCTTTGCATGGGCACTCTAAATAAGCTGGTTTTAGGATGGTTTTAGGTTCTCTGAGTGGGAGAAAAGTAATTTGACATAATAAGAAATACCTTTGCAAGTTTTCATGCTGTTCTATTCAGTACACAGTGTTATAATTCTGCCACATAGAGCACAAAAGGAAATGATAAAAATAAAACCTGAATTACGATATGGAGAGACTGCAAATGTACTACGATTTTACAATGATTTTTTTTTTTTTAATCTGAAAAGAATAGAAATTATATGTAGTCTGTTTGGGACTTTTTGCAAACCATCACATTAAAATTTTATTGCATGTTAGAAGAAAAACAGTAATACTTGGAGGAGTCTGGCAAAGAATGTTTAGCAAAAGTTTATCCAAAACGGTATTTTTCATTTGTATTCCTTAAGACTTGTCTGTGCATATTTCCTTTTTGTCTTTTTCGGCTCCAGAAGTGATTTCAGTGGTTGTATTTTAAAACCAAATATTGAAAATAAGTCTGTAAAGATCAATAAAAAGCTAAATTATTCAGTACCAGGCAGAACAAAATGTTTTGTTCCACCTCTCTTGTTATTAAATATTGAAATGAATCCTCTGAGTATTTCTTAAGTAGAGGAGTATTTTAGCATCTTCATGAAAAAAAAGCTGGTTCTAAATCCACCTAGAGGTGAATGATGGTTTATTTTTTTTTAAATGCTGTTCCCTCTTCAAATTGTAGAGAATCTAAGACTAAGGTGTGTCCCCTAAACTTCCATGTAGCAAACAAGAAAGATGTTTGTTACTAGTTAATCTTTTGCTATTATCCAGTCTCCACTTCCTCTGAATTTTTACCAACCAAAAGATCTTATGAGGAACTAAAAAACTAGTGTTTTTACTGAAAAAGTGCTTTTTTAAATTAAAATAAAATCAAAGTAAGCCTACTTAAAGTACGTTTGATTGGAGAATATTAACTTTTGCAAAGCAATTCAAAAACGTTGGCTTTCTGCCTATAATGCACTTTGTTTTTCCTCTGTAAATAACAAATTCATATAGCATTAACAATCCATTTCCTTTCCTCTATGATGATAAATATTTTTCATGTCTGTATTTGGTCTTTAAAAAAAACAAACAAAAAAATCTGAAGTACTGCAGGCATATAAAACTTGCACATGTTGGGTCTTTGAAGACAGATTTCACTGAAGCCTAGAAAATTTCTTGGGTCTTAATAGTTTTTTAGTTGGCTTATTTGAATTTAGACCTCTGATGTGCTTTGTCTTTGCAAAGTGCACTAAAAGGCCACAAGTTTCTGGGGTTATAAGACTGTTCCAGCCTTCTTAAATTGTAGCATTTTCTGTTATTTCAGTTAAGTCTCTCTTTATATTTTTTCTATGAATATAGTGTAATGAAAAATGGAGAATTTGCAGTTTTCTGTTCATGTGATCATTGAGTGCTTTATGTGGTGTCTCATATAAAATTAACTGAATTTAGAGAGAAAAGTAGAGAACATGAATATTCCAGTGTTTGGAAGAGAGATACTGAGATAGAAAGCTGTTAATTTTTAATTTTTTTCATAAGTCTTTAAAGTATTCTGAGTCTTGCACTGTGTAATACAGTATAGTACATCCTAGTACATCCCCCAGTGTATGACCAATGGCTAGGGTGGGGATATCCCTGTATTCTTTTCTTTTGAGTCCTTTTCAGACAATTTATAAGTAAAAAACCAGACCTGGACCAGACTGGCAGATGGTGCAAGGTCAGCCAGCAGCCCACACGAGTTAGAAAAGTTCCCTTTTACAAGTGATATGTCAGTCCAAGCTTGAGATTTCTGTTGATTTATCTTTGGTGAACACACAGTGCAATTCCACCATCTCTCCGAGGAAAGGCAGCCCTCCATCGATGACAGTGAATTGTGCAGCAAGGTGATGGATGCCATCACGTGGGGGACAAGCCAACAGGCAAGTAAAAGGTATGCAAGCAACCTGGGCCACAGAGTGAGAAGCAGGTGGTGAGGATCCCCTGCTGAGGCATGCAGGTTATCATGCCCCGTTCAGGGCTGTGGAGTTTTGTGAGGACATGTGGTGGAAGAGTGTCATCAGAGGCTGAGGAAAGTGGGCATGTCTGAGCCCTGAGGAGATGGGGAACAAGCAGGAGATGGCAATGGAGGGGCAAGGTGTAGGAAGAAGCCACCCAGTAAAGACAGCCCCTAAGGAGGGAGCTGCATGCATCACTCCTTCCATGGCATGCAATGAGGCTGCACTGAAGCAAGCATTAAAAGGTTAATTGTGTAACATGCAGCACTATGGGGGGACACAACCCCAATCTTTTTCTTGCTCACAGTTCAGTCAGTGGGAGTTTTGCCTCCTCCCTCTGCTTGGGATGAAGTTATGGCAACTTTGAATGATGCAAAGTTGACTTTGGTTGAATGAAACCGTCCTTTGTGTTGGAGTAGAAGTTGAATACAGTTCCACACTTTTCTTCCCTTGCCACTGGGTCACACAGCATGCATGATGAGTTAGGACCTGCTTTTGATGCTTGTTGCATAACCATGCATGCTACAGAAGATATAATTCACCATTTTGTAAGTTTATTTCTAGCAGCTTGCAGCAACCCCATGTTGTGTGTGCTGCTTTTCTAGTCCTTAAAATACAGGCATTTTGGTAATGACTTTCTTTCACATAGCCAGGACACATCACATAGCTGAAGTAACAAACTATAATTAATTTTCTTGAAGAACGATAACTTCTGAAATGTACAGGTTTGGTGGGGTTCATGTGTTGGTGTTTTACAAGTTCAGAAGTTTCTAGATTTGCAGAAAGAAGACAATCGTAGCCATTTCTACTTAAGTTTAGTATTTGTACCACATGATGTGAAAAGGAGAAAAAGCAAGTGGGAAAGTAACACAAGTGACTTAGACCAAAAATGTAGAAGGCAATTTAAAAGATTAATTTGAACCTGAAATATGTTATACATCTCAGAACTGCAATGGACTCTTCAAGTGTCCATTGCGGCCAATAGCATTTTGAAATGTGACTTTCCTAGCATTCAAGTATTGTTTGACTAGTTTGCCATATCTTCGAGCTTTCTGCATGGGGGTGTAGTACTGCAGGTGTTGCTTCAAAGGTTAATACCAATTTGTCACCAATATTCAACATTATACTGTTGCAAAAGTGCCATTTCTTTGCCTTAGGATTCCCACTTCTTGTCTTAAGCCTTGTCCATATATTCATAAACTGTCTCTGACCTCCTGCAATTCAGCAGGGGGAAGAAAAAAAAGAACCTTATGATGTGTAAATATCAGTGAATGCAACATTTAGCACGCAGAAAGTTCTGACTTTGTAAAGACAGCTCTGAGATTTTAATAACAGCTTTACTAAAATTTTCTGCCTTTCTTTACTAAAATTTCTAGGTTTTATTTACTATGTTTATAGAGGTTCTGAATTATTTTTTCATCTGGTTTTTGGGGGGGTGTTTTTTTTGGGTTGTTTTGGGGTTTTTTTGTTGTTAGTTTGGGGGTTTTTTGTTTTGTTTCGGTTTTTTGTTGTTTTTTTGGTTGGTTGGGGTTTTTTTTTCCAGTTTTGTTTTGTTTAGCCTGGAAGTGTTAAGTGATGTATAAAATAGGTTTATGTTGTATTATTTATTTGGAAAATCTGCTACCAGTTTCCACGGCAGCTCAGAGATCTAAAAAGGTGAATGAACTTTAAATATTTAAAATCTGGTGCCACCACAGATAGCATAGACTTGTGACTCCAAAGGTACTGAGAAGAATAATCTTGTGGAAATTCATTAAGTCTAATGCTTAGAGGAAAGGAAGAGACACTCTCTCTATCTGCACAGAAGAAAGGCATAATTCAGTTCCTCTGCAGACACTGAGATTAGCACAGTGTTTGTGGGCATAAAACAGCCAAGGGAGTATATCACCTTAATGTGAACCCTGATACAATATACCTGCCTTTTCCCATATGAGAAGATAAATTTGCAGATGTAGCAAATATTCCCTAAATGCCAAGCTTTTCTGGCTGGCAAATTGCAAGATGTTTGTCATTTATCATACCTTTTAGACCATTCTTATGTCCAGTCACTATAGCAACTCTAGTGGCTTCTACAGCAACACCTGGTCCTATCAGTAGCTTTAGCCCATCAAAGGTTCTTCATAAATAATCCATGTGAAAGTGAATGTAGCTGTCATGTTAATTTGTGGCTAACCTGGTTCTGGCAAGTTTATAATTATATTTATGAAGCAAATAAAGCAGATTGTTTTCTTTTTCTTCAGCAACGACTTAACATAAACTGACGGAAACAAATAAAAGAAGCTTTACTGATCACAGTCAAAGTAAAGAAAAGAATGTCATGAGGATGTTCTAGTTACCGTCTCACAAATACATTCCTAAATCTGTCTGTCTGTCCTCTAGCTAATATTCATAAAGGTATTCTTCATAAAACATGTTTACTTTCCCAGTAAATACTATATACAGCCTTTGGTTACTTAATTCCCCTCCTCCTCCACTTCCCCACTTCAACTCTTTTCTAATCTTGCCCTCACTTCAGTCTCATCCTATTCCCTTGAAAGTTAGGAATAGCATCCACAGATGACAAAATAACATTTATATTTAAAAACATTACCTTAAATCAAGAAGGTAAACTTGAGTAAAATTTCTGTTCACCCCTCACACTAAATGTGGAAAATAGTAGGCTGAGGGTTTGCATCTGCCTTGACTCCCAGTGTCTCCTCTCCGAATATGGTCTTAATTTTGTGGCAGATCTTCTTGTACATAGGCCAAAGAATTGCTAGCTTTAGAAGTCTAAAATTCTAAATCGTGGTAAAGCTTTTCCATTGCTCTTGATTGATACATGTATGAATGGGTGGGAGATAGCTGGAGCAATAGAATTCTGCAATTCTTCCCTTCTGTTGCTTTCATAGACACATTGACTAGAAAATGCAATATTGCTGGTACAAAGTAGGAGCAAATAATCTTAGACTGAAAATAAACTGCTTGAGAAACTGTAAGGGAAAAGTGTGCCCACAGGACATAAAATCCTCCAGAATTACTCCTTATACATCACTGCTCAAGCCTGATGAAAACTTTCTGATTACTTTCAGAGGAAGAGGTGGTTATCTCTTCAGTCAAGATAAACAGCTAAGTTCACAAAATAGTGATTGTCATCAGTGGGCACTGCAATCTGGCACTGAAAAAGATATGCACATGACATATTTATGGTTCCCATCTCTATACTTGTTTGACAATGACTATTTAAACTATTAGCAAATTTTATGGGTTAAATTTCTGTTTTTAAAGATATCCTGAACTATATTTATCTCTCTGGCAACTGAAATAAACTAATTTTATGTGTTAAAGGATTCCTAAGGCATATGTTTAATGTATTTGAGATTCTATTTTTACTGTTTCCTGTATCACAGGAGACCTTCATGAATTCAGAGAATTGTGACACTTTTGTAGCTCGCATCATAAAGAATAATTTTTCCGTTCATAATTATACCTTCCTGCCAATTTTTCTTTCTACCAGTCTCTGAAAAGAATTCTTTAAATACAGTATATATGACATGATTTACAAACCAAAGTAACCACATCAACTGAAATCAAAGTAAGCCTTTATTCAGGAGTTAAACGAAGTCAGTCTGTACAAGACCTATTTTCAGGAGTTAAATGAAGTCAGTCTGTACAAGACAGCTACAACTCACAACTCATGTTGTAGGATCATTGCCATAGAAAATTAGCTTCTTCAGTTTGCTGCCTCTCCTTTTACAAATGCCAGTTCAGTTAAGAAGTGTCTGTGAGTTTATATCTGTGTATATAATTCATAGAGGAATGACATCTGGAGATGCTGCCTACTGAAATAGCTGACCTGCTTTTATCCCCTGAAGGATATTCGCTCAACACATCCCCTGAAAAAAGGGATTTGCTTCCTCATCATAGTGTAATACTTACAACAACGAAACACGCATAAAATCTTGTTGTACTGAACAAGGCCATTAATGCAAGAGCAGTGAGAGAATGTAATAAAAAAAGAGACAGGGAAAAGAACCTCCTTGTCAGCTTCCTTGCCATGGTGTGGGGATGAGTCAGAGAGGACAGTCTGCCTCTGTCAGGAGAATGCTAAGTCCAGCTGGTGACTCTGACCTTACCACTTCCAGTGTATGCAAAGAGAGGACACTCCCTATGAACCGTATATCTCGTCAGCATTTTAAAAGAACTCTGTTCGGAAAGCTGAAGGGAGTTCAGAATATGGCTGACTGAGTAAAATTGTAGTTATTGATGTACAATTACAGGGGTCAGAATTTCTTGTCCAAGCAGCCTATTATGTGAAAATGATGGAATTCGACGAGAGCATCTTTGAATGGTATATTAGATTAAGCAGTCTCACATGTATTCGATATCAGTTGAATAATTCACTGGTCAAAAATGTAATTATCACTGCATATATATCATATGATCCTAAAACAGTGTTCAGAACAGCATCCTTAAGGTACGGCTTGGAAAGGCTCTGTGATCCACAGGGGACAGGGTCCTAGTAGAGACAGTGTAAAGATTTGCTTTTGGCCGAGGCAGTAGCACAGATCTTTTTCATTTCGGAAAAGAAGCATCATGCAGTTCTCTGCTCTTCTGAGGCTCAGTACCTGGAGGGGAACCAGAAGCAACATGCCTGCTCTTTTGGCTAAGCACAGTTTTTGCTTGACATGTCTTGGGTTGTTCCTTCAGGAGACTGACTTGAGGAGTGAGTCATAAATGTGGAGGTGGTAAAAATTCAGAAATCATCTGCATGAGGAAGAAATGAGGTAATTATGCCTGTACTTTAGTCTTTACAGTATACTGTAAATCTGTAACATTTGGCAGTGAAAGGAACTAAGTGTATCACTAAAGTCTACCATAACCAGCTGAATTATTATTCATACCTGGAATGTTTTTCAGGGCAAAAAAAGGTCAAGAAATGGGTGAGATGAGTGAGGGAATGATGCATCTCCACAGATTTTATTATAAACAATTAGGTTCAGATTTCACATAACATTCCTCACAAATGTGTCTGTGCAAAAATGGTAACATTTCTCCTGATTTTTAAGAAGACTGCAGCTTCTAAATATGTTACATAAATGTTCTGGTATGACTTTTCCTATTGTGTGTAGTAGGACTGCTTATGTGAAAATGTGAGTGAGATTATTTGGTTATCTTTGAATTCTTGCCTAGCACATCTATTCAATTCTGATATCATCTGTCTTTAAGAATCAATGTTTCTGTAGTCTTGCCAGTTCTTTACTGCTGCTAGCAAATTTTAGGTTCAAATTTGGAAAACACCATATGCAGTCCTGCTCTTCCCTGTTTTCTTTTTCTTACACAGGTAGGAAAAGTATAAAATGACAACCTTTTTTATGAGAAAAAAGAGATGGCTTTGAAAAGTAACAAAGTCTTTGGCTAAATATCCTTTTTTTAGAAATTAACTTTGATTTGATGGTGAAATAAGCATCAAGAATGTCAAATAAATTCTCTATTACAATAGGGAGCAACTCCTCCAAGCTGTATCTTAACAGCATCATATGATTATTTGCCACTTCCTCACCCACAACCTTATAAGCAGCTTTCTAAACAAGACTTTTAGAAAGTAACTTCAGATAACAAGTGAGCCATGATAAATAAATCTTATTATCACTTTGTGGAGTTACTCCAAATTTCTTTCTTATTTGCAGCTACTTAACTGTGGTGGGAAAGAAAATTAAAATAAATATTTTCAAAATATAAAAAGTTGATAAACTTGGTATTCTTGATGGTGTCAGTAGTAATTCTACACTGATATGGAGCTGAGCTTATAATTTACTGGAAAAACAAAAATTTATCCTAATTGTTACCAACTACTTCAACCTACAGCAGTTTCATAACTTTTTCTGAGCTTGTAAAGAGATGAAGTTTCTATTTGCATCACTTTGAATATGCAATATAGATTGCACTTGTTTTTCTTCAAATTATTCCCTTGTTTAAAGTTACTATTTAATAATTATTTATATTTTCTCCTTTCTTTAGCTTGTAATGTTGCACAGTGTCCAAGTGGCCTCAAATCTCAAAGCTTTTCCCAACAATTGATTGGAATAGATCTTAGGTGGAGAATTATTTGAGGTTATTATTCTTGTGTAGTTGAGAAGCTATTTAAGGTAGCTAATGCCGTTCATCATTGAAACGAAGCCTGTGGGACTGGAGAACTGGCTGACTTAATTCTCAGTTTAAGCAGAAGGTTCAAGTGTACATCTGAAATAATAGAAAATCCTCTACCACAGCTATTCCTCTGCATAAAGCACAACATATTTTGATCAGAGAGTATCTAATGTTTGCAAACTTCATAAAATATACATATCCTTCTCTGTCTGATCTTAAAACACTTAGACTTTAAAGAAATTATTACGCTGTATCACATGTTTATGTGGTTTTGCTCTTGTTATTGCATTTTTAGGTGGAGAGGAAAGATAATAAAAGGACCTTGTAAAGAGAGAAAGGAAATTCTTGCTTGTAAAATGAAAATGAGTAATGGAAAAAAAAAATAGAGAGGACCCTTAAATAGAGAGGACCCTTTCTATAGGAATGTTTCTATCTACAGTACACCTCAAACTAGGTATTTTAAAGCTAGTTGTGCATAAGAATCTGATTTAGAAAGTATGTTGAACAGATTGCAGTTTCCTTGTATACATATCTGGATTTCCTTCCTATGGAAATTGAGGAGTGTGAAGATGGTGCATAGATATGGGTACATATCTATGGGACCTGGGATATCCCCTTGGAGTTCTGGTTATGGAATCAAGTCCCACTTTAACTGAGCCCACAGCCTCAGCAGGGTCTCTCCCTGGGTGCCCCAGCTCTACACCACCACACTGGAGCTGCTGTGGTGCTGAGATGTAACACGGAGCTCCCTCTGAAAATCATGGGATGTTATGGAAGAAAGATGACTGTAAATGAACATTGAGGTGAAACTAAGTAACAAACTCAGGAATGATGGGAATACAATATAATATTTGTTTAGGAAGGGCCTCCATCTGTGCTTCAAAGCTGTGGTAATCAGATTTCTTGGCTTCCTACTTTTTATTTATAGTTATTTATCGTGGTTATCTGGTTTTATTTGTTCTGCAAACTTTTATTATTCTCCCAAGTAATTTTTCAACCTATTAAGCAGTTAGAGAGAAAAAGGGTTTTTCAAACCCCTCAGAGATTTGAATTGCTTTCAATTTTCAATAGCTGTCCTGAGGGAAGACATTTTGTCAATTATGAGAATTTGGGGTAAAACTAAGGGGAGTTTGAGTTTATCTGTTTTGTTGTGCTAGATGAGTTATTCAAAAAATTTGTGTCTCACATTCATGGTGGTTTCTTCTTTCTTAATAGGTTTTGGAGGGAGATGGGATGGGGATGGGAGAGCAGTATGAAGACTTTAAAGGATCTGGAGGAAGGTCTTAATACTGCAAAAGTGACAAAGAAAGATATTGGAATGCCTAGGAGAGAAGTAGAGTTAATGTACAGAGGGACATGGGATAAAAGGATGTAAGTCATAAATCTATAGGAAAAAGTTTGTTAGCCATACCACTTGTGAAAGAAGAAATTTAAATGCAGAAATTTTCTGGAGTTTCAGATCTTTTCATTAGTCTCTAGGTTAGCGCTTTAAAAGGATTTTCTATAAATCCAGAACCTGAGTTTTCTCCCATTGGAGCAAGGCTTCCCTGTATTAGATTTGACACCTTTTTTTTTAATACTTTTCAGAATTAGTACCAAGCAGGTCTACGTCACTTGCACAATTCTCTATTACAGGCAAACCCCAGGAAGCTCATTAACTTTTCTTTATGGTTCCTATGCACTGCTGGAGCCATACTTAAATGGAGTGTTTGACTGTCAGTGATTAGATACCATGAAGGTATATACTTCAGAAAACACCACAGCTGGCATATAGAGATAGACAAGTACCACAGCACAGCAGAGGACAAGTTGTTCAGCAGGCATTTCAGCAGCATAAACAGTAACACGAAGTTCCTGACACTGGCTTTCACTTTCGATAGTAAAATTGTTTCTGAAAGAGCTGCTATGGAACCACAGAATATGACAGAGGTCCTAAATTCAAGAAAATTGTGGAGGTAAAAGATGAGTAGATTCCTACTAGTTAAAATTTTTGCTGTTCATAGCACTCTTTTGAGTGCTTTGGTGCAAAATACTTGTTTGAAGGAAAATGTCCCTGTGGGAAATGTGATATTGGTGGAATATTTGATGGATAATTGGTGGAAATAATCTTCTTGCTCAAATACTCAGGTTTAACATGATGCTTATCATAAAGATGTTAAGTGACAGACCAGAAGAGTGCCAACAGATTGGCTACTCTGTCAGCTCTGTAACACTTAGTGAGTTTATATTAGTTCTTGTGTTGGTGATGTTGAGGAACTGATGCTCTTATCAAGCCAATCTTTGATAGTAGTCTAATGAAAGTACTACAGAGAAATAATATTTACCTTCTTCCTTTATTACTTCCCCTTTCCACACAATTTCTGATTTTCTGTTAAAATTCTCAAACTGTTTCTTTCATAACCAGTCATCCTTTCTATTTTAGATCTTCCCACTGTTTTCCATAGCCAAACTGCTGTAGTTACGTTGTGCAGTTTTTGTTCTATTTGAGTGGATGGGCTGATCTTGCATAATAAAAGTAATTTCCAACACTTATAAGAACACCATAATAAAATGACAGAGATCATATGGCAATCAGGCCGTATGGTGCACACATGTGTACTTAAAAATGTTACCAGGCAGAGCCCACAAAGGTGTTTGTACCACCTGTTTTTGAAATGTAAACACATTGCAGCTCTACTATTGAGTACTAGTCTAGCAATGCCATTAGTCAGTGTGTGTTGCTACCTGCATCAGCCTGACTTAGAAATGAAAATGTATGTGAAACATCCATCCTCCTCGTTTAAATAGTTTTGGATGGTTTAAGTTCTGCTAAACAAATAAAATACAATAATTTTATGAAGTTTTGCCACCTTCATGATTTTGATAGGGGCTAAACCTGCCCCTTGTTGTGTTAGTGATGGCTGGGACCAGCAGGATGCCCTCACAGTCCCAGGAGGACAGACCAGGGAAGCTCTGCCATGGCCTCTCCACTCAGTCACCAAGCAGCAGGCGAGTGCTGGGCATGGTCAGCACCTTTATCACCCTGCAGCCCAGAGCACAACTTGGCTTCTCCTTTAAGTTAGAATAACCACAAACTGCTCTAATTTCTCTTGACAGAAAGAGCTCCCTGGAGGCATTCCTCTGTTTCTGAATACTTCGTGTTAGTCGGAGATGCTGCTTAAGATACTCTCTGTCTCTGTGTCAAGGACAGGGAGTATGTTGCATAAAGCACTTTTCTCAGAGGCCTGTTAAAGGCACCTTTATGTATCTAATGGACTAGAGCAGTGCATGAGGCATTAATCAGAGGACAGGAATGATCCCCCTCCTTCTTTCAAGAAATATTAGTATCTCACAGACCACAGTTTCATTTTCTTACAGCACTTCACAAGCCAACTTCAGGACTTATTACTCAGGGACAGTAAAAGATAAGAGCTTCAGTGAGGCAATATATTTTTACTCCTAGGAAAAGTATCTTCTGTCAGTTCTCATTTTCTCCTTGCTTTTGAGCTTGCCAAGGATCAATGCTGGTGAGATCTGAAGGGAATCGTCATGAGAGGTCACTGTGACAGGATTCCCTAAGAAGGTCTCAGAGGGCCTCCGATAAGAGATAGGGGGACATTTTTTACTTTCTCCAACAGCTTCTATGAAGCAACAAACTCTTCACCCACCCCCAGTAATAACCCGCTTACAAGGTATGATTTTACAAGGTGGTATAACTTTTCCATACCTGAAACAAAATTAGAGACAAAACAGTAATGGGTATACAGCATAGATTATCTCCATGGCAATATATCATAAACTTAGGAAAGTGCTTTGTCTACAAGAAGTATGTTAACCCATCAGTTGTTTGTCTAACTACATGCAAAAAAGACTCCTGAATTTCTCTAATCAGCTAATTTGGTACTGTTACTCTTTTTTTTCTTTTTCTTTTCTGAAAATAAAGTGGTTTTTTTTTTCCTCTACCCTCTCTATATCTTTTCTACTCCGTTAAATTCTTGTAATTAATTTTCATCCCAATTTGTATTACTTGCTGGCTTTCAAATATAGGTGAAATTGCAGTTCTCAGCTTCTATCTGAGACAATTCTCCCAGTAAACACCAAATACCTTAGAGGTGTGGAGGGTGGGAGTACTGAGGACATCTCTTTCCCCTTGGGCTGTCTTTCAGTGACTCCTGTGCTGTTCTAGTTGGCACTGGCCTGCTAATACTTGATTACAAACTAAGAGACTAAATGAACTCATGATGCATAAAGATTTACTGTTATTATTTTTTATATTCTTTGTTTTGTAACACTGTTGCTAGGGTTGATTTCCAAAAAAGTCCATAGCAAAATGTGTCATCTATTATATTTCCACTTCAAGGAAAGGGTGGAGAGCACTTTCTCAAGACACAGGTTCATCATCAAAGTACTTCACAAAAAAATGAAAGAAAACTTGCAAGAGAATAGTAGAGATGTTGGTTGAAAAGGAGGTCACCCTGGGCAGCATTCCTCTCAAACCGCAGCTGTCACCAACCCTGGATCAGGCCAGCCAGGGCCTTGTTTGCTGGAGTCTGGAGAACTTCCAAGGATGAGTTTGCACTGCCTCTCAGGGTAACCCCTTCAGCCCTGCTCGCCCATCACAGCGACAAACTCTTTCCACCACCATCCATAGTAAGAGCTGGGCTGCATTATGTTTGTAGCTGTGTAGCTGAAGACTCTAAAGACACCTGCTCTCTGAGCCAAACAAGTGCAGCTGCCTGTCTCTCCTTTCAAGTCCTGTATTGTAGGGCCGTTACTGTCTTACAGTCTTCTGCTGGAGTTTCTCAAAATTCTCAACGTCTCTCTCAAGCTGGAGAGTTCAAAAACGTGTGTTTCAGGTGAACCTCAACACATACTGAGTTAAAGGGTATAATAAATGACCTGCTGGCTGTTCTCCTCCCAACATGTGTGTGCAGTTTGCCTTGTTGCTGTGAGAGCACACTTTGTAGCTCATTTCCAACTGGGCATCCACAGTGACTCCAGAGTATTTCCAGGGCAGCTCATGCTCTGCAGGCTGGCTTCCAGCCTGTACTGACACACAAGGTTATTCTGCCCTAGGTGCAGAAGTTTTTGCTTTTCTTTGTTGAACTTGAGTTGGCCTGATTCTGAAGCTTTTCAATGCCCTTCTGGACTGACTGGGTAAAACTCGCTGCTCAGATGTTGAGCCTCTGAAAAGTGTTAAATTTCAGACTTAGCCAATTTAACCACATTTAATTAAGCTTATCAGAAGAGTGAGTCTCTTCATTGTTATTAGAGACACAAAGAGCAGTTAATTTCTTTGCCCTTTCTAAAAAACAGTGTGAAGAAGAGTATTCTGCTAAAATCTGTGCCTGATCTTGACCCATGGGCTCTAACCTGCCTTAACATCTATTCTGTTTATTCCCAAAGGCCTGAGTTTTATATTCCTTATTTGCTGTACTGAAATCAATCCAGAACAGACTAATCCAAAAAATTTTCAGCTAGTCCAGTTAAAAACAGGCATTCTGGATTCTGGCTGGCACATTCCAAGTGTTACGAGTTTTGTAGGCATAGTTAGCTCACTGCCTAATTTATTTCAGAATCATCTTCAGCATCAGCAATTTTTAAAGGACAGCAGCAAATTCTGATAGCAATTATTGCATTTTATTTCATTAATCAACACAAAATGTTCTTCAAATGCAAAAAAAAAAGTAAGATCAGGGGTTTTTTTATTATTTTTATTGACTTAAAAGGTCTATTTCTTGTTTTACTTCACCACTGAATCATTTCAATATCACTGAAGGCAAAGGTGTTGCACTAGTATAAAATCAATAAGAAAGGAGTTAAAAGGCCATACTTTTCACATACAGTGAATGAGAAATGAAAGAGGTTTATAATATCATAAACCTTGGAACTGTGTCTGGTAATTATCCCTGCTATGGCCTGCCAGGGAAATGACCACCATCTGTTGCTGCCCACCAGTGCCCTGAAAATACAATCAGGCTGTGAGCATTTGCTGGAACTAGCAGCAAACTAATCCTCTCCACTTCAGCTCTTCAGATTACATGTAATTACATTTAAGATACAGGCTCAGTCCACACAGATTTTTCAGACTCTGGAGTTGTGAAGATTGAAGTAAATGACATTTCTCCTACACTCGCTCTTCAGCTTCTCCCTCTGTATCTGTATTTCATAGCTTCTTTTGTTTTTAAATTGCCGGCAAAAAAAAATGGCTACCTGCCGAGGTTTGGGTGTGTTCTCTCTGGTTTGTGCATTTAGAAATGGGACTTTTTCTCACAGAGCAGCTTTGAGCTGAAGTTAATCTTTTCTTTATGAAACTGAGATAAAACTGCTTTTAAAATAAAGAAAATGTTTCAAGGTTCTGAGGGAGTTTCTGTAGTATACACACATCTCTAGAAGGAATATACAGGAACTAGACCATGGTAAGACAAAGTGTGATAAATCTGCTGAAATGAAAGAATTTAAAGTAGGAAGAAATAGCATGGAAAAGTTAGATTAGAAGAAGGAGGAGGTGAAATAGAAAGGGAGAGAATCTATAAAGAATACAGGGCAACCTTAATTCTAGTTTGGCTGTTTCTACATGCTTCTAACTTTGAATGAAATATAATGGAGTGTCTTCACAGAAGACTTTTTTTTTAGTAAAATGAGAAGGAGAACAGAAAAAAATTCTAGTTCCTAGCAAGTTCCTATTTAGTGCTTCACAGTACAGAAAAGAAATACCAATGTGTCCAATCAGCAGCTTCAAAAACTAGAGGAATATAGAATTAAAAATAAAAAACAGGAACATGATTAAGGCAGAAAGGAAGGAAGGAAGCAGCAGAGGGATTCTTCTTTATTTGCTCTCCCCCATTTTAGATGGATTAAAGAATTATTAAAATTAAAATGCAAAATCACTCTCAGACAAACCAAGTGAGAATGGCTTCAGCTGAACTGGATAATATCTGGGTCCCAGAGGATCTAATTCTTCTCCATCTGTTTTTGGCTACGATATAAAGGGTCTCTGAATCATTTTGAGTGGCCTGCAGGAGTAATAATGTATTCCTTAGAGCTATGCCACTTACTGACAGAATGCAGGACAAGAGAGGCAAAGCCACTGGAGAGGCTTTTTTCTAGTGTTAGATTAAGCACTTTGGCTTCTCTGAATGAAAACAAGACTATGGTGGTATTAGATACCAATTAATGGTGAAAATAGGCTTTGTCATAAGGGGCATTTCCCAGGAGATAACCATTAAAATTTTTGGTCAGTGTTTGGAGGCAAAAAGGATACAGGGCTCAAGCTGAACTTGACTAAATTGTGGCATTTGTTTGTAAAATCAGGGTTGTGAATATTTTAGAAGAATGTTGTAAATTTTTGTTCATTTAATTATGAAAGTACCATTAGGGATTCAGGTGGAAAATGTTGCATTAATATACAGGGGTGTTACAAGGAAAAATAAATCCACAGTCCTTTCAGGCAATAATAGTTACTTAACAAACAATTTCCAGTCCATGACACAGGAACCGCTGGTCCATATGTAAACAAGGTGGAAAATTAAGGTTTGTCTATCGTACAAACACAGTAGCCTGTATTAGGGACTCCCATGTGTAAGCTTGGAAGACTCCTTTTCCTGCCTCACTGGGTGGCTGGGTGTTAGTCAAACCTTCCTGTGCCTGCTGTGGAAAATACACCTGGTCCTTTGGAGGAAAGAGGGCAAGAGGGCACCATGGTTACTTCCAGCAGTGGCAAGCAGAGGGCACAGTACAAGGTACTCTCAATGACATTGGTCTTCTGAGACAGTTATGGCTAAGAGCTGTTTTTTCACCCTCTGAGTCTTAACTGTCAAGTCTATGTTTTCCTTGTAATTATAAAATAATAAAGGAACCTCACAGTTGTTCTGTGCAATCATCTCGAGGTTTTAGTCCCAACTCTCGTCTTGCAATATTTTTATTTCAGCTTAATTTCCTTCTCTCCAGTGATATTGTTCCCCATTTACATTGAAATGGGACTTTCAGAACTATCTGTATGGATAATCTACAGATGCAAATTCAGCTTAATGTATATTAAGCAATTTACAGCAAGTGCTGCAATACATACAAGAATAAAGATGGAACCTATCATGGATAAAAGACAAGTCACTGTAACATACTTCTGTGTCTGTCTTTGCCCATATTGAGTGAAGGATGGCACTACCCATACTGTGAAGATGAAGGTACATTACAGTGCATTTATCCTTATGCCACTCCAGTAAAAAAACTGTGAGAAAGATACAGGTCCTAACCTCACAAGGTATGTAAATGATAAATGTGCTATAATATTTCCTTTCTCTGTGTGTTTTTCTCCTTTGATAATGTTATCTCAAGATTTCTGCCACAATATTATCAAATATATTTTATTGGAATATAAGTTGGTGTGCTACCTTTATAAATAAATACATTCAGCTTATCAATGTTAAATGAAAATGCTATCATTCTCTTAGTGTGCCTACCAAATGAATAACATCTTGACAATGCTATTTGATATGCTGGAGCCTAATGTTATTTCTTGTTCAGAATCTGTAGTTGTTCAACTTGAAAACAAATAATTAAAATAAATTATACCCTTTGTGTCTGCAAACTAAGGAGAAGAACAAAAATAGCTGCACAGGAGGGAGGCTAACACATGGATATCTCTTGACATTATTATGAAGACCTCAGAGGGATTCCTACATTCACCTGACTGCAGCGATTTATGTGAGGAATCCCATGTCAGACTGTTAAGTTTAGCAAACAGGATTTCCAGTAACAGATTTTCAGAAAAATCTGGTTCCCCAGGGGTATTGTGGTCTTCCCAATTACTTGAAAATTCAGAGAGACATTGTTTTTTTTCTTCTCTGCTCATGTATGTATGTGTGTCTATGCACATAACTCCTAGGTTTGCTTATTTTAGGTGTTTTTGTGCTTACATGGGGCTGCACTTGATGTCATGAGAGAGATTTCATGACTTTTAACGCAGCTGCCAGCCACTTTCTATAGGAGCATGTGTGGATGTGTGCCTGTTTTTCTGATGGTGACAAGTGCCTCTCAGCCATTGTCGTTTCACCTCAAAGCTCCTTCTAGTTACCTTCTTGTGTTATCTTTTATCAGTGCTCAGTCGAAATTTCCCAGGGTCTCCAAACTTTAGGTCCCAAATATTAATGCTGAAGGCTCTGATATTTAGGCCCCTCTGCTGTGCTGAATAGCTAATGACCATGAAGTTTCTACTGTGGGGAAATCATTAAAAACCCAAAACTCTCATCTTGTGACAGGGCATACTCTTTAGACTTTTCCTTGTGTCCCAATATCTGTCTGTTGGCGCTCTTCACTTCAGAGGAAGGAGGCAACTGATGCGATGCACAAGTAGGAATAGGGAGAGAGTTTTAACAAGGCAAACAGCATGGGCTAAGTGGCCTTCTCTGTACTTTAATATGCCTTGTGGTCTTCTTGTCTCCAGACATATCAGACTATAAATGGTGTTGTTTTCATCAGTCTGCTGCTCTTGCAGAAGAGAAGACAGGTTTTAGGCCGGGCTGTGCTGCCTTGCTGGCACAAAGCACCCCCATGAGCCCCCTTGGTGCGTGAGCGCTTGAGGCAGGTCTGCAGGCCACACCCAGATCTCAGCAGTGCTGCCCACTGAGCACTCATCGGGGTGTTTGTAGGCACGACATGCACCTCAAAAGGCTTGCATCACCCTCCTAAACGCTTGACCCATACGGAGCTCTGTATATACTGTAGAAATCAGTCTTTGACAGCTGGTATGTAAATGGACTTAAATGACTTATCACCACCCAAAAAGGAGAAAACTGGAGAGACCAGGTCAAGAGGGTTTGCAAGGAATGTTCTGTTTACACCCTTGCCTCCCCAAAGGATATCAGTGGCTGTGCCAGAGCAAGCAGCTGAGCCTGTCCCCACTCTTACTACCTGAATGCCTGAACAGAAGATCATGCCCCCCAGAATGTCTGGAATCCAGCCTAATTCAAGATTGGAAAGTTAATTCGCTGTTGGCCTGTAATCTTTAGATGATCTAGGTTTCTCTGAATAAGGCAGGTAAGAAGAGGTGTCTTTTTCTACCCTGTCCTTCTGTCCCAGATGCTTCTCAAGAGTTCCTAGTCCATGCACAAGAAGTACAATAATAAAAAGCCAGAAGGAACTCAAGGAAAGTTTTCACAGGGTAAAAAAAAAGTTAATTCAGATTTAAACTATGAGAGATGCTTTGGCTGAGTCTTGATTCTTTTAAAAATCACTTCTTTTCTCTAAACTAATGGCTGAAAATTATATTTTTTTTCATTTAAAAAGAATGTGGCATTTTTATTTAGCTCTCCTTAGGGAGAACCATTGTTGTCTTGAACTTGTATCAAACTTTTTTTGATGCAAGTTTCATAGTTTTGGGCATATCAATGAACACTGTCACACTCAGCAGAGGTATCTATCTGCCTCCTAGGACTTGAAATACCAAGAATACTTCAGTGGTTCAGTTACAAGACTAGAAGTCAGAAGATTTGGGGACAGATTCAAGACTTGTCTGAATTAGTCTTAGCTATTTATGGCATCGGAATAAGTAACCCAATTTACATCAGCTCAAGGCCTTGTGCTCTACAATTTCTTCTCATCTATTTCTAACTCAAAGAGAAGGAAAAAGTCATGTAAGAAGTCTAGAAGATTACTTAACTCCTGCACCCCAGTTTTCTATTTCATAAAATAAGATGATGATGATGATGGTGATGATGATAATTGCAAACGCTACTTTAATAGTGGCACCAAACAATGGAATTGGAGATTTTCAGAATGTGGCAATATTTCTGTGGAAATAGGAAGCTGTATGCAAATGATGTCTAGAAATACCTGAAAAGGAAATGTCATGGAGTAGCAGTTTAATTTTAGAAGCCAAGTCTGTTTTGTCCATGTTTTCAACCAATATAGATCACAACTCTTTGAGAATGGATACATTCGCTGACTTGGTCTGGTTTCAGTACAGCTCCAGACACAGTGATGTGGCGGTGGCTCAGCCCACTGCTGGGCTGTGGCCCCGCAATGCCAATCAGGCATTGGCCATCCAGTGGGTGGATTTCCCCGCCCTGGAGAGTGGGTCTGAAGGCGGCTCCATGGGCAGGACTGAGGTCTAAGCCGCTGCCCACTGGGTGGCACCCTGGGAGCCGTTCCACCCTTTGTTCAAGAAACTTCTGTTACATTCGGTAGTTCATTGGTTCTCAGTTGTAACTCCCGCCTCCCGAGTTCCCTCATTGGTTGTAACCCTGTCGTATCCTCCCCTTTACTTGTACCCTATTGGTCCTTTCCCTGTTACCACCCCCCTTTAAAATTGGCTGTTCACCCAGTCTCTGCGCCATTTGGTCCCTGGACCGTTCAAGATTAAAAGGCTCTTGGAATCCATACCAGTGGCCCCTCCCGCCTCCTTTATTCTCAGGCAACGCTTTGCCTCCCAACAGGCTACCTGGCGCGAGCCTCTTAAGAGGAGTAAGCGCACTGCACCACCTGGCTCTACTGCTTTCTGCTGCGTCTCTTCTTTACCGCCTGCTGTGTGGCGAGGACGCTTACTGGAGACGACGCCGCGTTCCCTCTGACCGAGGGCACGGCCAGGGACAGAATGTAGCAGCGTCACAGTGATAATTTAAATAAAAATCCTGAGCTTCTGATGTCACTAGAATGTGTTTAAAGCACGGTTACTGCTTTCTTGGACTTTGGTGTTTCTTAGTCTCTATGTATCTTTGTAGAAATCAAAGGTTATTTCAGTGCTGAAAATGGTGTTTCTGTTAATTCCTTGTATTGAGCTTTTTATGCAGTGTAGTAGCTAAAAGAGGTGAGAGAGATGTCCATTTTTGAAAGAAAAACCTGAGACCATTCATTTAACGTCACTTAGGACCTATTACAGAAGAATAATTTGGTCATTTAGAATTTTAGATCAAAGTATAAATAGTCTAAAGCTACACTGCATCCCAGAGGTGATGAGATGGAGGCTATTTGTAGTCATAATACCAGATGTTTAGTGATTGCTGTAAGTTCAACAACAAAAACTGAAAATAAAAAGCGAGCTGCTAATTGGAGATATTTGGAGTCATGTCACAGGTGAAAGATGATCTAAAATGCTGCTTCATAGCACAGTGCAATAGTGAAATTAGCACATGTCTATTATCACTGCTTGCAACTCCACAGGAAACTAATGGAAATAGCTTAATCTTTTCAAGCTCTGCTGAAAGGAGAAATATAGGACTTAACCTATGTTCCTGAGTTTTCCCTCCTCTCTTATTCCTCGCCGAATTCTTGCTGCAAAGCAGATTTTTATTATTTAATAATAAGAAATTGCCTGGACTGTAAATTTAATAAATAACTGTAGAGATTAGGGACCTGATCATTCATTTTTCGAGGCAGTGGTAGGGATCCATTGTGTTAATGGTTAGAAAGAGAAAAAGGTGCAGTCCTAAAATTCCCTCTCTTGAACCAGAATCAGGGAACTGTCTTTCCAAAGCAGAAAAAGCAAAGGCATTAATTATACATTTCCATTATGACAGAGCCAACATCAGCAGTGACTAAAACATAATTTGTTTAGGTGACAGTGCAGGCTGTTCTCTGATCAAGTTTTGTTTCCCAGAGGGAGGCATCAGTCTTAAATTACACAGCAAGCAGGCAAGAGAAAGGAAGCAAACAATAAAACACTTCCCAGAGGAAGAAAAGAGGAAAAATTGTCTCTAAATGTCTTATTAAATAAATAAATCTACATATTTCTCAGTTAACAAAAAATCAGCAATGTTGTACAGCTTTAATTAAAGGAAGTGTTTTTTTCTGAGGAGCTTCATAAGACTGTATTTTAGATTTCCAGTGATGAGTTGCTTTTAATGCAGAGGAATTTTCTCACTGTGAGGAAGGGAAAGATGACATAAAGAAAAATCCTTGGAAAGTGCTCACAAGAGGGAAACATGGGATATTTTACTTGTCTTAATGTAATGCATAAAGATGGAGTAATTTGGATTTCTTTAGTAAGGTATGCACAAAACCAGAACCGGTGTCTATCAGCATATTTAATTTTACAGAAACACTGAGACAGATAGATAGATAGATAGATAGATAGATAGATAGATAGATGTGTGAGTGTGCAATTAAAGCTGGACATGCATCCTTTTTGGGGAATATATCTTTATGTTTTGATCTATAACTTGGTTTAAAGCTATTAAGCATAGGCCCAATTTTACTTTATCTTCTGTTTCAGTGGATTTATTATTTTGCATAAATCTGTGTACATATTTTAGTACATTACCAAATCAAAGACCCCAAAGGGGTGCTTTTGTTATTTGCTTTTAATTTTTGGTTTGCTATAAAGAAGCAATGGTTGTAGTTTTTTATTGTAATTTGACTTTTAATATCATATCCCCTGACTGCTTCAGCCTCTGCATTTGGCATGAGTAAAGTAAAAAGCAAATAGAAGCCTTGTTTCTTATTATCTCCAACCCTTTCAGGAGAACCTTTAAAAAATAGGAGTATCTTCATGTTGAACATACAGTTCCCCCTTCAGGGGTATTTTCTGGCAGCATCAGATGAATAAATAAAAAATGCATGTCATTTACCCCATGTGCAGCAAATGCTCCTTTGGAACACTTAGTGTGCAAAATTAGATTCTCTCTAATACAAGCAAAAAATCTACATGTCATGAAAATGATTACAGAGAATGTTATGAGAGCTTAGAAGATTTGATTTAATTGAAGTAGTTAATATTTCCTGTCTTTAAAGAAAAGATGCTTCTGACCACTCGAACTTTCCAAGCAATTAGATCCTAAAGAAAAACACTGCCCAGTATTACTTTGAAAGGGAATTAAAGCAGCACTGTCTCCTTATTGCAGGCTTAAACAAATGTAGTTTGGTTTATAATTTAAACATTTAGCCATGCTTCAATTATAAAATTTACTTTTCTATACTAGTTATTTGGAACCTGAAAATACAGTGATTTAAGAGCATGTATCTCCATAGATCTGTCATTCCTAAAAGGCCAAGTTGCCATCATCCCCAAAAGGAGTGATGGAAACCCAGATAAAATGCTGTATAAAGACATTAAAAATGTTAAAAAAGTGGTCTGGGAACAAATGATCTCAATCTTTTACATGTGTTCTCAGTTTCATTGCTCTTAATTGAAATAAGGAGCAAAGGATTAATATGAAGACTGGCTGACCTGATGTGCCACAATTACATCACCTCCAGTCAGAATTTTGTGCTCATTACTGAAGTGGCAAAGGCTGCAAATCTCACTGATCCATTATTGGAGTAGGTAATGTTGGGGGAGGGTGTCCAGGTTATACTATACATGGACACCCTCTTCTGGATATTCAAGAGGTAGAAACTCTAAAGTAGGTCAATTGCTTAGAAAATAATCTGCATGCCCTCTACTACACACATACCTCTGAAGCATTCACTTAAATGATAACTGGATTTGCCTATCTGTGTGGAAATTGGCTTTCTGATGGCACATCTACAGCTCCTGGAGCTGGTGACCTTTGTCGCACAGGCAGGTAAACTGCCTGCCTGCAACTTGTACTGTTCATCTGAAATGGACAGCTAAGAAAAGTGTTTTATTCATGCCTGACCCATCCAAACTATCTGTGAGAGCCTTCCACAAAGGCAGAAAACCATAGAACCACAGAGTGGTTTGGGTTAAAAGGGACCTTAAAAATTCCCTGGGCATGCCATGGACAGGGACACCTTCCGCTAGACCAGGTTGCTCAGGGCTCCATCCAACCTGGCCTTGAACACCTCCAGGGATGGGACATCCACAGCTTCTCTGGGCAGCTTGTGCCACTGTCTTACCACCCTCACAAGAAGGAATTTCTTCCTAATATCTAATCTAAACCTGTCCTCTTTCTCAGTGATGCATTCTTAGCTAAACAAATTGTGAAGAATATTCCAAAGTCAAGGGCCTGGATGGAATTATCTCCAAACAAGATGAAAATTCAGATGAGAAATCAAACGTAGTAATTCAAGACCAGATTAAATGTTTCGAATTTGGTACTGTCTTTGTGTCCCTTATGAAATTTTCAGGTTCCTAAAAAATCCTGTTAAGAAATCACTCCAAAGTGCATGAGAGTTAAGCATGATGACCGAATGGTCTCACTCTGTCTCTTAATTTGGTTGGGCTGGAAGATTCAGTGCTTTGGGAAGCAAGAAACTGTTCAAAACAGGAAAGCAGATAGGAATATGAGTGCAAAATCACAACTTCAGTGATAGAGGCCAGCCTGCTGGAGCAGCTACAAAGTTCCTGTGTCATCTGGACCATTTTTGCTTAGTTTATTTTAAAAAAACTAGTGAAAAACCTTCTTATCTCACTTTTCTGTATGCATAATTCTTCATAGGACTTGTTATGCTGTGATAGTTTAGAGTCAAACCAAAAAGAATCAGGCAACTTGAAGAAGCATGTTACGTTTTTTTGATGCTGGAAGCTGTGAAATTAATTGAGTTTTGAAATATTTGGTATATTTTCAGATTTTGTTTATGTGAAGTGAATATTCCTAAAGAGAGTTTTGCATCTTTGGCTTTGCTTTCCCTCAAAAACCAGTTATTTAATGATAATATTTTATGTGACATTTTACATTCTGTTTGAAAAGCCATCTTTTATTTAACAGTGTATTGGCAATGTTTTTAAGATATTTTACCTGAAGTCTTTGTCACTTATTCACTCTGTTAAAATATCATGCAGGCTTCATGAATAGGGAGACTAAGAAGATCTTTGAAAGTCCAAAAATGCATTTTCTGCAATAGCAGTTGTAATAGAGCTGCACTTGGGGAATGTTTTTCCCCAATGTCTTGTGTTTATGCAGCTTTTATAACCTTAAAAAAAGATCCCAAGCTAATCCACAGAGGTAAGATAATTTTCCTCCTTATAAACATGGTACACAAGACTGACTATTCTGATTTACTGAAATCACTGAAAATGTTTTCAGTTTCTTCCTGTTGCAGATGAAAGCTGGGCAGCAGGAAAAGCCTTCCTCCTGTTTTCATCTGTAGACATCAGGGTTTCCTGGAAGATGTCAGACTGAAACGGTTTGGATATGAAAAGTGATATTTGATTATTATCCAGATGTAGCAAGCCATTATCTAAATTGTTCTTTTTTGGAGGTAGAATGAAAGCTGGACTCTTGGTAATTTTCTTTCCAAGCCCACTGAAGTGGACTAAGTTTTGGACTAAACACTGCTGTGAGCAGATTGGAGACCCAGATAAAAGGAATTAAGAAGAGAGGTTGTTCTGGCTGTTCATTTCTGTAATGAGTGTATTTGAAATTTGGAAGTCTGCTGCTCCAGATTGTCTGCTTGTTTCCCAGGAACAGTCATTCTTAAGTCCCCTTTTAACTTGCTCTCCTCAGCAGGATTTCTTCTGGTTGCTAATTGCCAGCAGTGAATAATCTACAGAGGTAAATAGATGAGGAAGAAAAGGTTTCCAAACTGAAGTGACTAAAAGAATTCCAGACACTGGGGGGGCTGAAAAGAAAGGCAAGAAACTTTTGGCATTTTATTTCTTTATCTTTTTGTTACAATAAGGAAAATACCTTTTTCTGTTAATTCTGTTGATGGTGATCTGGCACCTTGAGAAGAATTGCTGCAGTGTTATAGTCCCTGCTCCATAAATAGGCAAGAGATCAATAGTTGAATAATAGCTGAACGTAATTGTTTGAAATAGTTGAAAATAAACTGTCTTGGTTTAAAAGACAGGTGTCTACCAAAGGAAGGCAGGAGCTCCCCCTTGGAATGGGAAATGCAACCCCCTTCCCGCTGAATTATTATAAATTTGAAATTGAGGGGCTTTCAAGCACAGATATGAGAAATAGGAATAACAGTTCTTCTACTAATATATATATATAAAACAAAGGGATAATACAGAAAACACTGGTTTAACCGGACAGAGTCAGGGTACCACCTGGCACCCTGCCGGGCAGGGTGGTGGTAGCAGTCTGATCAGGTGACAGCTGCAGTTCTCTTGGAAGCGCTTCTGTTGAAGTGGTGATCTTGTAGAAAAGGTCTAGTCCTCCTTGAAAAGTCCAGTAATGGTTGTGTAGCTCTTGTCCTCTGGGAATCCAGTGGAAGAGCCTGCTTGTAGTGTTCCAAACCTTAGCTTATATCCAGGATGGAATGCTTGGTTCCTCCCTCTGGGTGGAGTATCTCACAATGGGATGTAATCTTATCAGCCATGCGGTGATGGCCCATTAACAGAAGATATCTCCCTGGAGGGAGGATGGGTCATGGGAGGGATAAGAACTCTGCCCCACCTGGTGTCAACAGCTGGCCCATTAACAAAAGATATCCCCATGAGTTTATCAGGGATGAGTTATGAGGGAGATAGGGGAACACTGTCCCACCGGTTTTAACAGCTTATGAAGATGGTGGTAGAATACATAATTTTGGGCACAGCTTACATTATAACCTAGGACATAAACACAGCAACCACAGCTTCTAGATTCATGTTAAAGACTACATATTAGCATTTTTCTCAGCTCTGATTCATCATCTAACTTGAGTAGAATGGCATACAGTCCCAATTGTTGTG
Organism: Dryoscopus gambensis; assembly: GCA_013389985.1. Taxonomy (NCBI): domain Eukaryota; kingdom Metazoa; phylum Chordata; class Aves; order Passeriformes; family Malaconotidae; genus Dryoscopus; species Dryoscopus gambensis. The sequence continues at coordinate 38,353 of WEIT01002007.1, read as the reverse complement.
GACCAGCAAGGACATATGTTTTACAGCTTCATTTCATTTTCCCTTCTGACTGTGCTACATAACAGATACCTGTAATACAGAGTGATAGACCTTAAAAAGTAATTGTACATAGGAAATCATCTGCTGGGAGAATTTCTAACAGTTTCTGCAGTTATTTGTTGTTGGCCCAATCCTAGGCAACACCAATGTATCTATTAACTGAAGTCACAGGCCAAATTGCTGCTGTTCTAAATGAAAACAGCATTTGGCTACACTGGCCTGGCAGGCTTACTCTGGGCCACAGCATCAAAACAAAGTATACTAAGTTTTACTGTTTCATGGAGGTAAACTGATGATACAGGTAGCTTTTAGAGAATTGTCTGGGTCACCACATTTTCTGTATTTCTAATGTGTTGTTACACATATTTGGATCAATATTTCTCTTGAAACAAGAATATAAGCTGCCCTTACTGAGGAGATTTGGAGCAACACTGGTTTAAACCAGGCTCCTTGTTTAAAATTGTAAGATAGGAGTCCTGGGTGAAACCTCAGAAGAATATAGAATATGAAACCTCAGAAGAATATGGAGTATGAAAGCTCAGAAGAATATAGCATAAAGGAAATAGGTATTATTGTACTGTATGCAATACTCATGAAAGCATTATCACTTGTTGAGTCAAGTTTCATAGTATTTTTAAAATGAATTCAAGAAGGAACTGCAGGAATGATTTGAAGTTCAAAATATCTGCTTCTCAGCAGGAAAGTAAAGAAATACTAAGAACACTTTTCTAGTACCTACTAAAGGTTTTTGCTAATTTTTCAATTAGCATGTGAACTCGAAAGCAATTCGAGGGGCAGAAAGCTGAATCCAGTTTCAGACTAAAAATAAGATATGTTTTTGATTAGTGTAACAACTGTTGAGGATATTTCAGTTGAGGTCTTGAAATGAGCTCTTAGAGGACTCTCTCAGCTAAACCAGACATGGTAGATTCTTCACAAGGTTCACAGGAAGTCTGTTTCTGACATTCAGATTTTTTTTTCTGTGCTTTTCTCAGCAAAGCTGTGAAGGTTTTTCCCTACATTGTCTCTGTTCCAGTCTTCAACGTTTTTCCATGATTTTGTAACACAGGATTATCACTTCTTTTTCTGCAAGTTTGTATATCCAAAGACTTCATTAGATGTCTGGCAATGCCAGCCTTAGGTACTGATGTGCTTACAGCGCGTGACTCAAATCCTGAAGAAACTCAGACTATCTCAAATAAGAAGAGGGAATGCTGGTAATTTCTCCAAGAATTCGGTATAAGAATACCAAATTTAATTGAAAATGCAATATATGTCCCATCATCCAAATGCGCTAAACTGTTTTAATGCAAAATGAGTTTCAATTCTTGTTTATATGGGTTTCCAAAGCGAAAACAAAGAATAACCACAGTGAGATGAATTTCTATATGCTCAAAAGTGAACTAGAAAGAACACCTAAGTAAAGGAATTATTTATAGAAAGCAGAATTTGAAGAGGAATGCCAAGAGATGTCAAAACTGATTGAAATATACAGTCTTGACAGTCCTGAAATTCATAGTCTGACTGCATGCGTGCCTGACAGAATTTGTGCACGATGCTTTATTTTCTTCAGCCGCTACCTTTGGCTGAAGGCCGATGAGAAGTTAGGAATCATTTGTTACCTCTTCTTCCCTCCCCTCACCTTGCACAATGTATACTATTAACCACTCTGGTGCAATTGAAATGATAGAACTAATGCAGCTCATGGAAAGGCCATTCTCTTCATTTGGGGAAAGAAGGCAGTTTAAAATGGATTTCAAAAAGATTAAATTAGACAAGTGTCCTATGCAAAGATAGCTCTTGATTAAGATGCTGAATAATGATTGCTTTCTCGTCAGTTTAACACTTCTACCAACAAAGTCAGACAGAGAAGAAGCACTGGGTGGGAATGATATACAACAAGCTCTATTCTCCTGTCAGGGTACATGAATACTATGTCTTTGCACTGAAAGCTTTGAAGTTACACTATTATAAAAAATGTATAATAAAAAGAGAATGAGATCCAGGTAGTCTTTTCATTACAGCCATAGATTAATCACAGTTCTGTGAATGTGGCCACACAACTTCAGTGTAGCTGAGGCATATAATGTAAGAATTCTTGCAAATAAAAACCTGCTGATAATATAAATATTATTATAATGTATCATTAGTTTTTTATCTCTTGTATTATTCTCATTTTACAAAAAGGCAAACCGATTTGTACAATAGTTAACTGACCTATTTAAAGTTTCTTCAGACATACATCTGAAACCAGATCTCTGATCATCTTACCATGATGTCTGCATAAAGACCAATAAAATTACTTTCTTTTCTACAAAAAGAAAAATAAATAGGCTTTGACAATGACATCTTACATAGCTCCATATAAAGACTTTGTCAGATGTAACACTGTAGGGATTCTCCCTTATTCAGGACCCATTATAATCTAAATCATCCCAGAGATTTACATGAAAGTAAGATATATGCTTTTTTCTTGTTGTCTTGTAAAGTTCAGAGTAAACCTATCTTAAATAAGTTTATAAATTACTTGTATTCTACAGTTTTAGTTTACACATGGTGATCTTAGAGAGATGCAGAAATTTAAGCAGAGGATGAACTAGGAAGTATTTATCTGAGTGTCATTACCACACATTTCAAACTGGTATTTTCAAAGAATATCAGTTATCTATTCATAACCACTTCTTAGGGTGCAAAAGTACATTCTTGTTATAAACGCAAATTTAGGAGTTACATGTTAAAATTGCAAAAGAGATTTTTCTACTGATTTGGTGCAAACAGAAGAGAAACACTTCAATGTATGAAAAATAATCAAAAATCCTTTCCAGTTTCAAGATCTGGATACGTAATCAATTTTATGTTTCTTTAATTATGTTTCATAGCATAACGTTCTGCTGACAGATTAGTCAAGGCTTATGTCAATCAGAATAATAGGTTGCACATGTTATTGATTTAACTATCACTTTGAGGAACTGATCTTGTGGTTTTATTAGACTTTTTATCAGTTCTTTTCTGGACAAGCTAATTCTACAGACCTAAACAAATATAGGTCCTGTTCTCTTGAGACGGGCAACATTTCACCTTCCTTTTAGCCATCAATGATAATCAATTAAAATAATGGAGTATTCAAGCAAACATTCAGACACATTGTGTTGGGCACATGAAAGATAGAAAGTTATGTGTTAAGAAAGATCATGTATATGAGACAGTTTTACAGAGCCATTTTATCTAACAAGTGATCCCTTAAAGCTTTTCTGTAGAATTTTTGACTTCAAATAATACAGATTTTGTTTCCTCAATTCAGTTTCAAGACATAGCCAGGATTTAAGGAACTCAACCAAGTTCTTTATGGTATAAACTTCATTAGATCTCCCATAAAATAACCTTATTTAAATTTGGTGTAAACTGCTTTAGTTAATGTTTAAAAGTCCTTTCTTTTATATTCAAATAATAATTCAGTGCTCAATAAATTAGAAATAGTGAGACTTTGCTTTCAGTGCATTTTTCTCTGTCCCCTCTGCTTTTAACCTTTCCCAACTGTGTGCTCCTAAATGGGCATTTCCATTTCTGCATTATGGATTAATGATCCTTACCTCTGGGTTCATGTGCACACATTTCCATCCTACGTCATCTGCTATGTGCCCACAGCATCTTTCTGCCACACAGGGGTGGCCAGTAATATCTAAGGGTTAGTACTTAGTAAATACATTTTGCTCTGTCAGGGTGGACAGAAGACTGCTGAATTAAGTAAGCTGAAGCTGTTGCTTATGCTGAAAGCAAATACTGCAGTCCTGGGCTGCTCAGAGCAGTGAACCCCAGGAAAGTATGCACAGTCCTTCCAGCCCTGTTATGCAAATGGTCAGACTCATACCTGTACTTGCGTGCTAAAAGATGCAAACACGTGCCTGGCTCTGTTGGGAACCTAAGGGACCAGGAATCCAGAGGAATGACATCATCCTTTGAGAAGCTCTACTTCTGTGAATTTAGCAGTGTTTCTTCCATAAGGTGTAGCTTTTTTTCAAATGTTTTTCTCATTTGAAACTTCTGGAGGGCTTTGATAGGTGAGGTAAAGGTGAATATTTTTCTTTTCATCTCCGTGTTTCTGATGGTTAATTTTCTTCACAGTCTTTTTTTTTTCCTTCTTAATAGAGTAGAATAATAATGGAGTTTCTGCTTCCTAACTTTGTAGTACAAATTGGTAAATAATCAGAGATTTTTCAGCATTACCTGTAGAGAAACAAGGAACTATCTTCAAAAATCTCCCACTATAGGTAAGTAATTTGATTTGTCTTCCCCATAAATCATTCTTTTTTAGAATATAAAATTAAAGAGTTTTCTTGACATTTATCTACCTCTACCTAGAAAAAAAGACAAAACGTGAAAGACACTTCTTTTATGTTTGCTGTACTAAAACTTCACATGTCTAAGTTAGATGCATACAAGCTTTACCTTAGTTTAAAATAAAAATAATAAAAATAAGATAAAGAAAATACAAAGCTTTCCTGGGAAGTGCTCTGGAACTGAATTTCCTTCTTTGCACCTAGGCTAAGAAGCTGATGAAATATCAAGTAGATGATATCTGCCTCATCTATTGAAAATAAAGCTCTTGACAATCAGAATTATCTCATGGGATAGTCTGTAGACTTGGTTTGAGCCATACTTTCCATTAAATTCAGAAAGACCTGAACCTATTTTACTTCTGGAACTTAACAGGAATCCTATGGAAATGTTTGAATTGCCTTCCAACTTGGTCTTAACAACATTTTGTTGAAGTCAGTCACACCAAAATTATTGACAAAACTGTTGATGTAAAAAACCCTCTAAACTTTACCTTGCATTATTTTTCCTTTATACCTACTGCTGCTTCTTACAGCAGTATTGGTTCTACAGGAAAGAGGTTGGCAGAATAATCACAGGACCAGAACTTTCCTTGTTTTTCTACCTTGTTAGCTTCAGCAGAATAACCTCAAATGCGTTGAGAATAGATGCATATTGCTCACAGATTTTCTTACTATGCTTCCAACTTGTAACTTGTTCTGCTGTATTTCTGCATGACTTTATTCACATCCACCAGGGTTATTCCGGTAGCTAAAGGTTATATTCAACCCACTCCAACATGTCCTATCCCTTATAAACACGTTATAATTCAATAGATTATCTTACAGTTTGATCTTTGTAACAGGCGTTGTTTGAGGGATACTAATTGGCTCAGAAGAACGAAAATATTCTCTGGCTATCAGAACTACTGTGACCTATCATATGAAGTTATATTTCTATAAATTTATTCCATCTCAGTAGCTTTACCAAAACTCATTTTCTTCTCCTTATAGTCAAACATAGGCAGACTTTCTGATGTTTTGGCTCCACTATTTAAAAAAGTACATTTTTTAATAATGCCTTTCCATATGGTATTGCAAACTCTTTAAACAGGACCGTTTTCATAGAGATTTTGTTGAAAAGAAATCAAAACAAGTACTAAACCCAGAGCACAACAATAGGTCCATATACTTGACAACCGAGATGATAGCAAAGATCTGTGAAATGTATCGGGGTAGAAATAGCTATTTAAATTATTTTGCTTCTTTCTAGTTGTCTCCTACAACTGTAAAAATATTATGATAACTAGGCAAGGTAAAAGTTGTGGTAAGAATGTGCTCTTCTCTTTTTATTTAGTCATTTCATAGGTGTAATACATTCTAAAGAACAGGCAGAACATTTTGTTTGTACAATTATGCTTATTTAAATAAATTGTTCTGCTATTTTAGACCTGTTCAGTATAAAATCAGACTTGTAAAATACAGATTTTTTTTAAAGCTCAATAACAGAAAAGTTACAGCTTGCAGGATCAATGGCTTGCTGTGAAGAAAACTAAGGGATGAAAAATTGAAGAGCAAGACAGGTGAAAACAAAAGTGAGATAGTCAGGTAGGGATGTGGTCTTGGAATATTTTAATTACTAAGTTCATAGAGTATCAACACAATGTAAAAATAAAATGTTTTTCATAGGTACCTATTTCTGTCATGCTGTTTTTTCTATTGAACAGAATTTTTAATTAGCTTTGTAGGTTTTGCAGGATTTGTAGTGGCCCTACAATGTCCATACAATGCTGCTTTCAGGATATCCAGGCCATTATTTTATATTTAGAGGCTTTTATTCACATTTTGGCAACATTCACAGTAAAGTTTTCTGGAACATCTTCTACAGAAGTGCTAGTTTCTAAATTTGAGAGTTTTATGGATCCCAAGCACAGCTGGAACATAAGGAGAACCACAAATCTGAAATTCTGCAAGTCACAGTGAGCTTTATCAAGAATTAAATTGATACCAATCATATACCAATCTTTAGGAATTTTCAGTGCAAACTATTTTATTCTACTTCAGAGATTTGTAAGGAAGCTGTACATTGCCTACTTTTAGTTAACTACACTGTAATCACAAGTAATACTAAAACTGAATATGGGGTTAGAGTTGAGGATAAATGATGTCTGCAAGAGTTGAGACTGGTGTTTTAAAATTATGTTTGGGGTCAGGTGGACTGGCAAGTTAGTGTCTTCCTGCTTGCTTCTGTTCTTTTTGGATACTCATTAAGTCAAAAAAAGAACTGCACTACATATACAGTAAAAAAAAAGTATTTGATTTTTACTTCATGGGCACAGCATGTGCATAGCAGGTATTTTATTTTTAGATAGTGTGTCTTAGATTATGTTTTAGTTCTACAAAAATATAAAAAATAAAGAAATGTGCTGCTAAAAAAATAACTGGATATTCATGGTTTTAGAAAATGATTGTTACACTAGTTCATTTAAATACAGCTAAAAGACATATTGAAGACTGCAAGAGTTGACCGGTGTAGCTACATGGGGTGCAGTTACAATTCATTACTTAGAGCTGCATCTTTGACTCACAGCAAGAAGGCAGAGTAGTTGTGTGTTTCTACAAAGCTTTAAACTACCTTCACTGGAGTCCAAAAACTTACACTGTCAAGAAACCTTGCAGTGATCCTACGGCACTTACTGTGAGGGTTGGATCTTAAGTTCCTGAATACATTGTATGTGACCAATATTTGTATTATATTCCTTTGAGAGGTGAATAAATTTATTTTACTGAGTCTTACTGACTTTTCATGTTACTTTGTGCCCTTTTAGCATGCCATATTACTACCAGGTTGATTCTGTATCTTTCAGGTTCTGGTAAATCTGGCAAATTCTTCTTCCCTTTTTTAAAATAATAATTTATAGTTACAGCAGGCTATGACTAATCCCGTATGTGATGTTCTAGCTTTTGTAAATCTTTCAAAACTGGGGGATTTTTAAGGAAAATACATTTATTTTTCCCTATATTTATTTCAACTAAATATAATTTCTTTTACTAACCAAAAGATGATGACAGTCCGCCTAAAATGGCAGATCCTTGGCTTCATTGTTTCAGAGAAGTGGATTGAAACTGCCTTAAATCTCTCCTATGAGAAAAACATCTGAGACACACTGCCCTGATGCAGAAACCAGAAGAATAGATACATGGATGGCGAATTTCCATTACTTTTACTCTCTATCCTGGATTGGTCCTTTGGCATCCATGGAAGCGTCACACTTTGAATTAGGCGTCATGATGTTGAGCAGTGCTCAAATTAGATATGAGACTAGACAAAACCAAGAGGTGGTTTACCTTTGCTCAGGTCTCCCGTGCCTGGACTCTGTGAACTTCTCATTCAGCACAGCTGCAAACACAGGGTTTGATTGCTTCGTGTCTTCCGCTGTTCCTGGAGGAGCCTCTGGCATCACTACTCCCAGGGGGGCATCTGGGCCCAGGTGAGTCCCTTTTCCTTCAGCTTGGCATTCCCCAACACAGCAAGATGTGTCTCCCTGGTGAGGGGGCGGGAGTAGGATGAGTCCCAGTGGGTGGGATCCCAGCATTTCCCCTTTATTTTTATTGTCTGAAAATTTTAGCTCATGGCAACCCACCCTGTGCATTCCTGACTAACAGTTCTCCTGATTTCAAATGAACCAGTGATCAAACAAAAATGAACCCTAATTACATAGATCCCATTTTTTATCTCTGATAGAGTTTAATGGGTATGAAGTGTTACTATCTATTTCCATGGGAACAGGAAAGGTCTCGTGTTAGCCAGTGCATACTGAAAATCCTGTGACAGTTACTGGAAGGCAGAAAGACACACTAACTTTCCTTTAAATTGCAGGATGAAAATTGTGTATTAGAACAATTATGCCTTGGGGTGAATGTGTAAGTATAATGATACTGAAACTTGGCTTCTTTTCAAAATACACAAGTCTCTGACAGTTTGGTATTGAAAGGCGAGTGATTCACATACATAAAAAATAGAAGCAGACCAAAAATGTCAAGGTTTGACAGAGGGCAAATCTAGAATACTTCTGATAAGAGAAAAAAAAAAGTTCATTCTAAAAGCATAATTGCTGACTCTCTTTTCAGGAATATATTTATATCATTAAAATATAAGTTATATATTAGAAATAATTATAAATTAGATGCAATAATTTTTAAAAGGGTAAGTATATAAGGAAGCCTCCCGCTCTGCACACTTACCACCCACAGCAACAGCATATAGAATGGAGAGTAGGAGTTAATGGTCAGTTTTCTTACTGGAAGAAAATCACCATAGAGTCCCAGGGGGATGTATTCATCAGTGATCTGAAAAAGAGAATAAGCAGTGAAGTGACACAGTGTGCTAAGTTACTGAGGATAATGAAGGCAAGGGTAATGACAAAAAGATGCAGAAGGTGCTCGCAAGGACTGGGTGGTAAAATGGCAGATTGAGATCCGTGTTGATACATGCAGCAGGGTAAATGAAGGAAGGAAGAAAAATAATTGAAATTTAGCATACATAATGGTAGGTAATGAATTAACTGTTACACTGAGAATCTTATTCTTGTGTGTTTTTATGAAATTCAGCTTAATTTTCTTCTCTAGTAACAAACTCCAAATATTTTTAGGAAAACAAAAAGAGGATAAAGCAGAGAACATTGTGAGCCATTACACACACAGCTGCTGTGACACCGCAGTTTGAACACTGGGTACAGATCCACTCTCAGCAGCACAGAAACATGTGCTAGTATGGGGACAACACAGGAAAATGTGGCAAGATACAGAGACAGGTGACCAGGACAATGAGAGGTTGGAACAGAATTTGGTCAAATATTTGGGAAAATTCAACCATGAAAAATGGGGCAAAGAGGGTAGGAATAAAGTATATAAGGAATAAAGTGCCTGCGCTCCTACATTCTTCCAGGGACACGTATAACTGAGCAGCCAAACCCACACTGGTTCGCACACCACACCCCAGTAACTTCCTTTTCAGTTTATGTCAGCACAAAACTTGTTGAGAGATACACAGTACCTTGATTTTCATTGCACTTGGTTTGGGGAAACTCTGATATAAGGGTAGTATAAACTAGCCTACAAGGATAGGCTTAGCTTGTTTTTGCAGTGATTGCTTTTGAAAATATGGTTTTAAGTCCATGTCGGTATTTTGTTTTTAAGTAGTGAAGACTTTGTTAAATATATAATGTTTTATATGTTTTTCAGTTAAATGTATGTTTTTTTTTTTTTTATTACAGTGCCCCTTAGGTAATGGGAGGGATGGTTTTACTGGCTTGCCGGTGATGAGCGATGGGGTGGTGTGCCAAAACTTGAGGAAACATGCATTAGTGGGACTCCTCAATCTGCTTCACAAGGTGTTGGCTACAAAGTACCATACCTCAGCAGCATGAGGACCAAACAAGATGAGCTGGAAACTTTGGCCCAGTACCAGAGATTTGACATTGCTGGCATAGGTAAAACCTGGCAGGAAGAGTCCTGTGACTGGAGTCCCCTATTGGATGGTTACAAGTCCTTTAGGAGAGATAGGCAGACCAAAAAGGACCGGGGTTGGCATTGTGTGCAATGGAAGGGATAGAATTTATGGACCTCACAGCTGGCAATGGCACAGTTAAGAGCCTCTGGATAAGAATCAAGGGACAAACAAAAAATGTGGGTGTGGGAGTCTACTACAGACCTCCCAGCCGGGATGCTGACGCTGATGAATTATTCTTTGACGAATTAAGGGACACTTCGATATCAACTGCCGTTGTCCTGATGGGGGGCTTCAGCTTGCCAGAAACTATTTGGGAGCGTCCCCCAGCCACAAGATTTCTAAAAAACCTGGATAACAGGCCCTAAGGAGCCTACTCAGGAAGATGCTCTCCTTGATCTGCTGCTTGTCAATAGAGTGGACGTCATGAGCAAAGTGCTGGGTGGCCGTCTTGGCCACAGCAACCGTGAACCAATCGAGTTTCAGCCTGGAGGAGACTGAGGGGAGACCTCATTGCAGTTACCACTTCCTCACAATGCGAAGAGGAGGGGCAGGCACTGATCTCTTCTCTGTGGTCACCAGTGACAGGACTTAAGGGAATGGCATGAAGATGAGTCAGGGGAGGTTTAGGCTGGATGTGGAAAGTTGAAAAAATTTCTTCATCCAGAGGGTGGTTGGGCACTGGAATCTCAGGGAAGTGGTCACTGCACCAAATCTGACAGAGTTCAAGAAACATTTCAACTATGCTCTCAGGCACAGGGTGTGATTCCTGGGGCATCCTGTGCAGGGCCAGGAGTTGGACTCAGTGATCCTGATGGGTCCCTTCCAATATCACTCTTTTTTTGATTCTCTGATACTAAACTATCCTACCTGCCTATAGTGAAGAGGAAATGTTAACATTACTGTTATACTCTGTGAATGGATGGTTATGCTTCATACTGCACTGAGCTGGCCAGAAATCCTGTTCTGCTCTAGCAGAAAATCAGATCTGAAGCAGTTCAATGTTCTCTGATCTTTTCCACATATGAAAGGAGTATTTAAAAGTATAATGTCTTCCATTTCATCAATTTGAGGGGAAAATAATAACATCATTAAATGAATTCCTATGTAGAAAATTGCCTAAGGACTCAGGCCCCAAATGGTTTGAATTTCAATATAAAATGAGAAATAGCTGCTTTTCGCCTATCACAGCAATTTTTCCCTTCAGCTTTACAATTCTCCGTCTGCATCTTGTGTAGCTTCAAATGTACTGATATTCTGAGCATGAAAACAAGCACTTCTGGATATTTTGAATCCAAATTTTTATGAATACTCTTTTGAAGTTACCTTTTCAGCTTTGTGTTCAAGTCTGCCACTCTCAATTTAACAAATGGGGAAAGCTGCTTTTATTCAGATTATACTGTTGTTATATTATTATTATTTATTTGTATTATATCTATTATTATTGTTTTTATTCAACTACATTGCCTGCTTAAACATACATTTATGAGCATGAAAATTTACACTGAGTAAGATATTAATCAGCTGAGAGGTAGGGGACAATTTTGTAGATTTAGCTCATAAGTTACACATTTATGAAACCCAAGAATTAGCAGTGTGTAAAAACTACAGATGCTTGAGTCACTATTAATTAATACACCCAGTTAACCCAGTCTGACTATTTCTTTTAAAAAATCAATTAATTTGAATAAAGCCTGTGACTTAGAATTAGCAGAGTCACCTTTAATTTGGTGTTGAATATTCACAAGAAGATTCTGCAATATCCGGAAATCAGCTTGGGGGTGCTAGAAACATGTTCTACTTCCGATGAGAAACTTCAGAATGAGTCATGTTAGATGTTCTAGCAAGAGAACATCTTGCTTGATGTTCAGCTTGAGCTGCAGCTCCTCAATGGTTTGGGTTTTCCTTGAATAAGTTAAGAAATAAGTCCAAATAGGGAGAATTGAGTCTACTTTGTTCTTATAAACCACTGCATTGGGAACCTTCGCTTTATTTATGAGGATTTGCTACCCCTTCAGCTCATGCTTAATTATGCAGCTCTCTTTTTAATTGTCTGTAGTTAGAAATAGTATGAAATAATTGTATGTTACAATTATTATTATATGTTACTTAGTATTAAATAATTGTGTGTTAAGCCAAAAAGCACTTTGAAGCTCTCTCTCCCAATCATAGAAAATTTCTTATTTTTTTTTAAGCTTCTTCATATTCAAACAAGCTGTTTCCAACTCAGTATGATATTTAGCATTTATTAATTATTCCAATTCATTCCATTCTAGCTGCTAGAAGGATCCTGGATTTATTTTCCTTTTAAGTCTTTCTTAAGAAACAGACTTCATGCTCTTCTGCCTTTACAGATAAGAACAGGCCAGGTTCTTCCGATCTAGCAGTAAATACTCAAGACCAAGGACACACATAAAACACAACATGACAGTCCTCTCTCCTGTAAGCACTACTACAGTTTGGAGAGATTCCAAGGATCACCTATTACGGGAAATAAACAGCTGCCCTCATGCAGCAAAACTGACATACCAAGAAAAAAATAACCTGTGCACTTCCAGGACCTGAACTACAGAAGCATCACACGGGGGATGAAATGGTGTTGCTTTAGTTTTGATTCCAAAATGGCACTCTCCTCTTACAGTTTAATTTTCAGAATAGCAGGAAAAAAGCATTCCTACATTCAAATGGCCCCTTGTGCTTCCCAGGCTGCTGGAAGGGAAATTAAGGTCGTTGCTTATGGAAGGTGTGGCCTTTCAGAGACTACGCCAGTAGTTTATTATGAGTGAAAACCACTCTAATTTGACAAAGGTCAGGCAGAACAGCTCATTCTTTTCCGTAAAAAAAGATTTTATTTATTAGGCTACATACCACACAGTTTAAATCTTTTCAACCGTATACCAAGCATGTTTCTTTGGCCCTATTTTCTGTTGTAATACACTTATTTGTAGATTTTTCTGTAAGAATAAAATGTCCTTGTCTTCTTCACAAAAGATAATCTTCCCTGAAAAAAAAAAAAAGCCCTTAGGTGTATTAAAAAAGATTTTTTCCCCTTCAGATATTGTAAGACTAAGGCAAATATTTCCTCATATTTTAACTTATTAACAGTAATTGATTAGGGAGAATATATGAAGAACTTTATTTTGTACTTCTGTAACTCCCAGGTGATGCTTTGTGGAGTCCCAAATGCCTATTGACCTCTTCCTTTTTGTCAACAGTCTGAGCTTGCATACATTGCCTTGGTTCATGAGCGTACATAAATTGTACTGCATGGGGGAATGACATGAGAGTGCGCTTTTTTAGGAACTCTAACTGAAGCAACTGTGGGCCTTTAACACTTGAACAAAGAAACTATGCAGTCCTCAGTTTCTGAGTCAGCACTAGGTGAAGCATGGTTTCTTGAGTTTTACACAAGTCTTTAACTTGTGAGTTGTGTTGTAGCTCATGGAACCAAATTACACTAAGATGAGGTTAAATATAATTTGCTAATCCCTACACACAGTTTTGCTAAATCTGAGGACTAGGCAACGCCAAATCAGTGGTGTGTCTGTGGCAAGAAGTGGTAACACTAGGAACTGGATGTGAAACCATGCCATTTTCTGGTTGTATACCTGAAGCTGCCACCTGAATTTCCAGACACTGCTTGGATATGGGTGTGAAGGTTTCCCTCCATGAGCATCTTCAGAGCATGTCCCCAGAGATTCCTGTACATCGCCTACCTCTGTGCATGGCAGCAGCACCAGCGCTCTGGCAGAGCTTGTGTGGTGCAAGAGTACCCAGGGTGGTCTCCTTGTTCCCTCCTCTGCTGCAGTCCAACTTTCAAGATGACTGAAATCACTTAATTTTAGAAGCCTGAGGACAGCTCTGCCTGATGGTGACTGTCACCTTAGCATTATGAACAAAGATCCATGACTTCACCAATACGATGTCGTCTTTGAGATCTCATTAAAGACTGTGTAAGCTGGGAGTTAGCCCAAAATAAAACCCCTAACAATTCCTCTGTAGTAAATATAATTTTATTTTCTTGAGTTTTTCCTGTGGTAGAATGTTTTCCATATCATAACTGAAACTTTATCACAGATTCCTTTTACAAGACATTTAACAATAGCATAAACTTCAGCTGAGCCCTTTTATGGCAGATATAAGGTGGTATACATAATCTTCTTAGGGAGATTTGCATGCACTGCCTCATACAAACAGAATAAAAATAAAAAATAATAATATAATTAATACACTGACTTGCTTGCCAAGAAGAAAAAGTTACTACAGCAAATTAAATATTCTCCTAAACAAGCCTTTAATTAGCAAAAGAAGATACAGTAGTTATTGTTGGTCAATTAGAGATGTAATAATTACTCCCGATCAGTTGATGAGAACAGGATAAGTAGGCAATTACCATAAAAAGCCAAAGTGCAAGTAAAATCAGCTAAAGCATATATTATGTGGAAATAAGTAAGTGGTAACTGAAGTACACCATCAAGTCTTCTGTTCATCTTTTCAAGTACATGTTAAATTTTAAAAAGTAAAGTGATTATGGAATGATACCATAGAGCTCTTATTATAATGCATAGATAAAGAATTTATATAATATTATAATGTTATGTTCTTAGTACAGAATAGGATAGACCCTCTTTCCCCCTCACTCTCCACTTTCAGTTGTCCCAATTTCCGGAAAAACAAGATTAAAAAATGGGCTTCCAGATTGTGTCACATTCTTCTCTGTGAGAAATTCAGGCTGAAATGGGAATATATTTTCTAAAGAAATTTAATTTTTAACACTTATTAGAACTGGGGAAACAACTTACAAAAATTAAGATATTCAAGAATGTCCATAAATTAAATTTTGTCCATAATTATTAAATTCTTTTGTCCATAAATTAAATTCTGTCCATAAATTATTTCCAAATGGACTGAAATTAAGGAATTCATTCTTATTCAAAATTATTCAAAAATAGATTATGCAAAGATAGACTAGCTGTTCACTAGCTTTTCTTATAATGCTTACTTAAATCATAGTTCATTGTTCCTTTACTTTGATTAGATCACTAAAACATTTATTAATCTGTAAAAGGATAGTCCAAGATTTTCTAGTGCTGAGTTCTTGAGGCTATCTCAGGGACTAACAAATACATCCAATAATGAAAAATAAATTAGCAAATATTTAATCAAATGTCATTGACAATAACTTAACCTCTCCCTTTGGACAGGAAAAGGGGGCCTAGATTAGACAAAGTAATTTTTATAATATTTCAAATAATTTGAGGGGAAACACTGACTCTGGACTGCACTGCAGTATATTTTTTGTCACTCAGCTGCTGTACAGAGATTACAAAATAAACTCCATCTGCTTCAAGGGATAGCTTTAAAGCATGTTCAGAAGTGAGTAAGTACTTTATACATCTTCTAAGGCTTGGCTTTCAGGGATCAGATTAGGGGTGAGAGTGGTCACAGCCAGAGTGCTTTCACAGGCATTGGGGTCACAGTGCAGCCCACGCATGGCAGGTTTTGAGCTGCTGTCTCATTTAGATGAGGAGCACGGACTCTTCCCAAGGACTGAATTCTCCCCCTGAAGAAGAGCGCCATGTGAATTTCTTTGAAGGCAGTACTGGCTTAAATGTCCTTATCCCCAGCCACTGCCCCCTGCCCCTCTTGGTGCTGTGCTGGTACCACTGTACCCACAGCTTAGTGAATAGGGAAACTGATTCCTTAAAAAATCAAAAAAGTNTTTTTTTTTTTTTTTTTGGTCGAGGGGGGATTACTTGCCACTTTTTCACTATTTCTTTATTCTCTGATGTAACACCTGAAAATAGTGGATGCATATATTACTTCTTATTTTTGGATGTAATTTTATTTCTGCTGTCATACAAACTTAAGGTATACATGCAAAAATATTTTCTAACTGTAGCCAAGTCTTCTTTTGAAATGAGGTTCAGCTCATTTTCTTATTTAATTATTCTTAGTTTAATTCAAATGTTCAGCATAATTATGTAGATCAAATAATGGCTGTGAACCTGTGAAATAATGGATACTGAATTCAAACATCAGACATATCTATTGTTTTATTATTTTCCATTCACCACATGCAACATAAGAGAAGAGCCGTTGATTATGCAGCTCTTTCAGTTCTCCAAGATGTTCATCCTTTTTTCTTTCTGAGGAAGCTGCAGATAGACCCAATATTGAATTTCTCCAGTCATTACCTTCCGCCGTGGGAATAAAGAACACCGCAGGCAAGTCCTTTATAACGATTATCGTTTTGTTGGTGTAGGAGATGATGCGTTATAGACATCATTGTATTAGCCACTGTCATTACTGATCACCTTCTTAAAATAATTATACTGAAGGGTTCTGGGAAAGTTAAACTAGTATAACGTCAGTATTAGGTGGAACTAGTTTTATTTTCTTAACAGAAAATGGAAGGCTCTTTTTTTCTTATGGTGCTAGGACAAAAAATCATTCAATGATGCATTCATTACATGCATATCAGTCACTTTGGGTAAGGATGCACAAATTCATTTTGTAATTATAATTTTTTTTTTTTTAACTTAAGCATTTGTCCTTCTTAAATTCATAGAAGTCCAAAGCACAGACTCAAACATCTGCATCTCTTTGAATGCTATTTTGCAGTATTTGGTTTCCTCTTGGCAAGAAATGTTACAATAGCAGGCTATTTTCTGTTGGTTTTGTAGCTTTATTTCTAAATCATATCTAAACCACATATTTGATGAAAGCAGAAATGGTAAGTGGATGACTATGAATTGAGGGTTTAGGTCTATGTTGTGCTGCACTATAGAAATTCCTTCAATAATTGCTCAAGTTAATCACAGTAAAATCTAGCCCTGTGAATCTGGAAGCTCAGGAGAATAATATGATCTTATTTTATGTTCATTGGCAGTTTTAGAAACTGAGACCTTTTGTCTTCATTCTGTGGATTTTACTCTTATTCTACTGTAGCCATTTTCTTCCATAAATTGTAATTTGAACAAGAGAATCAGAAGATTTCTGAACTTTCTAATATGTATATTTCTTCACTGCATCTTTTTTAATAGTTTTCAGAAACACTTGTGATGCAGTTTTTATTTCATAACCCTAGAGATATAGATTATCATGCTTATAGACCAATTCAGTTCTCATTCCAAAGAAACAAATGATATGAGTCCAAATATTTGCCACAAGTGTAGTTAAGTCAATAGAGAGGTGACCAGCTCAATAGCTCTGCAGCAAAAGTATTTCTTTGGAGGAAATTTGAGAACATAGAACTTTCACAATAACTCCTAAAAAGGAAAAGCAGTTCTCCACGAAGATGATTGGTCTGCCTGGACAACCTCACTCTGCTGTTGGCAACTAAAATGAATTGGAGTAATGTAGGGGTGTCTCAGCCTATTCTTAGGCTGCAGCCCCGCATTGCCAGCCAAAGCCTGGCCAGACAGTGGGTGGATTTCCCCACCTCAGCTGCATTGGTTCTGTGTTACAACTCCGCCTCCCAAACCCCCTCATTGGATTGTATCCCAGTTGTGTCCTCCCCTCTCCCTGTCCATCATTGGTTCCCCTTATGTTACCACCCCCCTTGAAAAACGGGCTGCCCGCCCATCTCACGTTCAGTCTACTTCGTGATTTCTTTGGATAAACAGCTTCTTGAACTGAGTCCTTTCCGCCTCCTTTGTTCTTGGGGAACGCTTTTGCCTTAAAATCAGGCTACCTGGCTGAGCCGCCTGAAGAGGGAAAAAAGCGCATCTCTCTCACCCGGCTCCGTGATCCTCCCCTGCGTTTCCTCTGCTGCCGGCTGAGCAGCGAGGACGCTTTGGAGACGCCACCGCGCTGCCTCTGGCTTGTGAGCTCGGCCAGGGAAAAACCCGGAAAGCGTTCAGAGTAACTTTTGTATTCCTCTGGCCTTTAAGCATTGGATCAGCTGGCATCCAGCATCGCCAGGATCCAAGGTCACCTCACTCTGTTTTTATTCTGAGAAAACTTGGTTACAATGGGTGAGAGCCTGGACCAATATATCCTAACATAAGAAATCAATCCCTAATTCAGCAATAATATCTAATTAAACAGTGGTAATTTAAATCGATAGTATTAAGGAACATTTTCCTAATCAATGTACTGGCAAGAAAATTCTCTCAAGGAATGCCAGGTTTATGTATTTTGAAAGCATATTACACATATCTGTAATTTGTTAATGTCAGTCTGGAGAAACTTGACATCAGAAACTCTTAGAAAAACAGTCTGCGCTGTAAAATCTTTAATCTAATGGAAGTTGGAGCACTTAAAAAAAAAACAGATGGAGAAAACTCTGAGGAAGCCATGAAGAAAAATACATTTAATTTCTATGGTTTCAGCAATTTAGAAATATTGGAACACATTTAAATCTTCATAGTCTGAAAATCATATCCAACAATCCCAATATAACTGCTTTTTGAAAGTCAGAGTTATGTTGTTTAACCTTGTATCTACTAAAAGACAAAATCCAAAGAAAATCACCCCTGACAAGTAAATATTGCCATGGTTGTAGAAAGGTTAATATGTCAGCAGAGAGATACTAAGTCTAATGATCTTCTAAGTGTTATAAAGCACAGTCATTTTGCATTTTTTGATTAAGTCAATACGTGCATTACTATGTAAGCAGCTTTCTTGACACAAATTCAATATTTCCTTGTGTAACCTGGATTCTCCATAGTGGTGTCCAAGTCATAGAGCATATCTAGTGCAAAGCTAGATAGAACAGTATTAAACTAATTGTCTTCATCATCATCAATATTATTATTCCTATTAGCAGTAGGTTAAAAACCTCATATGCTCGATTTATGTCACTATCAATAGCTATTAAATAACATACTTAGCAGTAAGGTTTGGCTTTGTTTTACTTTTTTAGACAGTGTCTGATCTTTACCTGTGTTTTCCTGAAAAAATGTATGTATGTATGTATTCTAATGGTTGCAGTAGTCTGATCATTCATATAAAATTTGGAGCAGCATTCTTCCCAAATTCAGAGTTATGACACAAAAGTAAATTCTGCTTGTGTGCTCTTCCACAGAAAGATAGACTTCGGCTAATGCTGCTGTTATTCTGTGATTCCTAATGGATTTTTCCAAAGAAGTAAGGTTTGTGGAGTGATAGTCATGACAGCTACAGAGTGTTCTTGGATAACTCAGAGTTTTGTAGGAAGCCCTGTCAGAAGCCAGACAGGTTGAAGTATTTCACAAGCTGTCCATGTTTAGTAGAGAACTTGGGAAGTAGTAGCAATAAAATTTATAGTTGAGAAAGAGCAACCTGCTGTGTAGTCTCGTGGCATTTCAGATCTAATCATGGAAGAAAGATATTCTTTTCAGTTGTATTTTTAAGACATGAAAAATCAATAAAATGAAGAGGCAACACCTTGTTTTTGCACTCTAAATTACCATATATTTTCGGAGGGGAATATAAGAGGCAGAATGTGTAACACCATTGTGTGTTCAAATTTCTGAGAGCCATTGTAGCTCTTTCAGGTACAACACTGAAAGAAACTGTGCTGAGATAGAGACATGGAATTTTTTATTTTGTTTTTTTTTCAAGAGGGACTTTTGGAGATGTTTCATCCAGCACCTGACTCAAAACAACTTCAGCCCTGATTCCATTCTGGAGTCAAATGAGGTTGCTCAGGGCCTGGCCCAGTCAAGGTCTCTGATGTGTATTTCAGCCTCTCTAGATAACCCCATGGCTCATCAGCAACCAGACTGCAGAGGTGTGTGGGAATACCGAGACCCAAGTGCAAAGCTTTGCGCTTTCCTATATTGAGCTTCATGAGGTTTTTCCAGCTTGCCAAGCTCCCTTTGAGTGACAGCTTTACCCCGCAGCTTTTTAGCCTTTCTCCTGATTTAAATAATTCCATATTTCACCTTTCATTTAAAGCCTTCATAGAATATTTTACGAAGAAAGGTATCGTAAGAAGCGTTCAGGCAATAGGGAAAAAGTAACACAGAAATGTGGCATGAAATGTCCAAGGTGACTGAACTGTGGTAATTGTACTGCACAGTCAAAATGCAAATGAAAAACAGTTTCTTGCATGTCTTTTGTGGTCACAGATGGTACTAAAAATGAGTATAGCGTCTGAACTTATGGCTCCTAGGTAAAAACTCAATTCAAATATCACTGCAGAATAGTCAATGTCAATATGTGCTAGTGAGGAGAAGAAATGTGGAACACAGATCTAGAATGAAAACCTGGGAATGGAAAATGATGACTTGAATTGCTTAGAAACTGTGTATTTACTAAATTTTTAGATATTTATTCTTTAAGTGGCTTATTAATATTTATCACATTGTGTGTCCATATCAAACTACACGAATAAAAAACTTTTTACATAATAGAATTTTTTTAAAATTCCATTACTTTTTTTAATTTACATACCAAGTTTAAGAGTGCCTCAACTGCAGCAGCTTCAAAAGAGATGATTTTCACTGGGTGAGTGGCAGTTTTTTTCTGTATGTCAGACCTTTTGACATTTCCCCCTAGACTGAGAAAAGCAAACATGGGGGGTTTTAACTAAAAATCTAATTTTGTATCTAGTCCAGGACATTTATTTATCAGTATGCTTCTATTTCTACAGAGACCTATGAGATTTGATTTTAGATTTGATTTTTAAAGCAACTGAAAAGTGTTCTTTTTAGATTCTCTTTTTTATGGGACTATTGGAAGGTTTATTAGTAATCCAGTTAAAAACCAATTAACAAGCAGTAATTAACCAGCAATAGTGCTAACAGACTAATAGTAAGCAAGTTAAATTCAGGATGAAACACTGAAAAGTAAAAAACTGCCAGTTTGATTACTGCATCATTTTAGGTAAAATTCTCCTGTGATAAATTTGAAAGAAATGCATTGAATACTTAAACATAAAAATTGAGATGAAAACCACAACAATCAAAATAGTCATCAGGCGTAACTTTTATGGAATCTGAAAAACTCTATTATTCTCTACAGACTTGTATGTAAGTGAAGTCTGCAAATCTGTGCTGATAAGAGAAGGAAATGTACTATGTTCCACAGCTGAAGTGGTTATGAAAATACAGGTTGCAGTATTGCATCTGGGAGACACGATATTGCTGCAGGAGTTTTAATGTATCACAGTAACACACATGGTCATACACACCACACATTTGGGACAAATGAGTCATTAAAACATAAAAATACTTCTAGTTGTAAATGATGCATTAATATGCTCCTGAAGCATAAGAATACATAGATTCATGGATATTAAAGGTAGAAGGGAGCATTAGCTAATTTAGTTTGAACTCTTCAGTACCAGAGGTATTACACTTCACCTACTCCCAGGTCTTCTGGCCAAACAGAGATCTTGATTTTCATTTGTCTAACAGGTAATCTTCACAGCTTACAAACATATACATACACAAGTATATCATTACAGTCTCCAACATCTCAGTCTGAAGTCATTAGGTTAAAAGCACTTCAGCTAGTGCCCCTGTGTGAGGAAATCACACTTTTGTTTGCATGGTGCTCACGTGTTTGATAGACCTTTCTCCAAGAAATAAAAAAGAACCTTTCAAAATTCAGTATTTTCTTGTCTTTCTCATAGAATTCTATAATCAGGTTTTGCCCCATGCTTTTGCTGAAAACACCAAAGAGACTGAGACTTTTTTTTCACTATAAAAAATTTTGCCTAGTATTTGTGACTTTTTATTTTCATAATTTTTCAGCTTTTCTGTTATACTGTGGATGAGATCAGGATAAAACATTCAAGCATCAGTGCCACCTGAAAGGATTATCACCACATAACTGCTCCTGTCCATTATTTCTGAGTTTAGAAGACCGTTAGACAGCTTTATTTTAATTAAATTTTTTCCATACCTAAGTTTGTTTATCCAATATAATCCCCACAACAGATGTCTGTCCTTAGGAACCTCAGCTGAGTCCCGGGTGCTACAGGTAGGACTCCAATTCCTTTTCATTAAGATGAAAAGAATTGCATTTTCTTCTTTTAAAACTGATTTTGCTGTAATGAGCCCAGAGTATCAAGGGTGAAGGGATTTTAAGGAAGACACAAATGCTTTCTGCTACCACTCCAAATGCAGACAGCAGCAAACAGGGGCTGTGCAGTGAGGAGCAGTGGGGCTGTGAGCTTAGTGAGCTAATGAACAGTGCTGAGAGTTCAAACACCCTGGCTAGGCTGCCTGCATCCGCCTGCCTTTGAATTGGAGCTCGCAGGTGTCTGGCTGCCTCAGAGCACAGACAGCCCCCACAAGTCACATAAATATAACCATTGTAATACAGATCATTCCAGACAAATGCAAGGCACGATTATAATTATTTACCATTCAACCAATCCTTGCATCAGCCATACACTCTATCAGAAGTGATTTTGTGCTTACATCCAAATCATTGCACAAAATACTAAGACGCATGTATCCTACAATCATCACTGTGAACGCTGCCCAATGTTTAGAGTGTATGAATCAAGTTACTTAAGAAATATGTACCTATACATGTATACAGGTTGCAAGCATATGTATGTTATTTATACATGGCTGGAAGCATTCTATAACAGGAAGAGAAGCTCCTAGACAACTATATATAATTTGTTTAATGATAAATCTAGACAAATTACATCCAACAACCATATTGAAACCTTACAAAAAATGTGTCACCATTTTAATCATTAAAAGACTGTGAAAAACAGCCTCCCACACAAAGGACAAAGAGACACACTCACAAAACAGAGTTAAAATTCCTGTCCTGAAAGCAAGGAGTCTGCATACCTGGTTATTTACAACTAGTAGCCTGGATTCTGCCATCCACTGGGGAGCCTGAAATGGAAAACATTAGATTATAAAAACCTAAAGATTATATATTCTTTATGATTCCTCTAATTTATAGTCTCGAGCAGTGATTGGATCTTTAGAAGACTGCCAGAATACCATGTACTCTGGTCACTCCTCCCCTCTCCCCCCAGACACTCTTTTCATTGAGATAATTAAAATACTTGTTTACCACTCAGGTCTTCAATTATGGGGTCAGTATCCCCAGCTGGCCACTTAATCCAGTTTTGGGTTTGTTTTTACCAGTAGTACAGCATAAAAGTACCTTTTATGCATCTGGATCCTGACTATACTTTTCAGAAAATCAATTAAGTATTATTTGCTAATTTCATTACTGCTGCTTAACTGATGACTTTGCAGTCTTGTTTTTTATAGTATATTAAGAATATGCACCAAAATCAAATCTCTGTCTGCATAAAAAACCCCACTGGTCTGAAATGTAGAAGGAAGAGTA
Organism: Dryoscopus gambensis; assembly: GCA_013389985.1. Classification (NCBI taxonomy): domain Eukaryota; kingdom Metazoa; phylum Chordata; class Aves; order Passeriformes; family Malaconotidae; genus Dryoscopus; species Dryoscopus gambensis. The sequence continues at coordinate 15,232 of WEIT01002007.1, read as the reverse complement.
ATATGAAATAATAGCTGTTTTGTTTATTTTTAGTTGTAGACATTTCTGGCTTTAAGTATCTACTTAAGAACTGTATTTTGCCTTCAGATGTACCACCAATGAAGTATGGGGTAGTTTTCTCAGGGTAGCTCTTCCAACTTAACTCTCCTTGCACAGGTTTGGATTTTCAGCAGCAGTGGCTAGAAGACATGGAAGGATAAGAATACCATTAGCTCAGTAATTCAGACCACATTAGAATGACCTGGTTGTCCTAATTTTAAAGGTTATTTTAATTTTATGTAAATCTTTAACTGCCAGTCACAAAAAATCTGCATAATGTGCCTTGCCATTTTAGTTTTACTTGTCATCGGCTTTTGTACAGGAACATGAGTTAACTCATTTTTTTGTGTCTTCTGGCGCACCAATGGTACTTCTGGTATCTCAACTGAAACTTGAAGAACTTAATTAAAACAGAAGAGGATTTAATTCCCCCGCCTTATGAAACACAAACTTGAAGTTTTCCATCCTTATTTCTTTTTCGTCCGCCAAACAATTTTCAAAATTGTGTGCAGGTAGAAGAGAAAAAACCTGACTGTTTCATATCTGGGAAAAGAATAATCTGAACCCAAGAAAATATTCAAATGCTTAGGCTAGACTCTGACCCCAATACTTGTATTAGTGAAGGGTTATTCACCTTATTAAAACTAATCCCATGTTCATGTCACTACCTGCCCCAGAAGGCATTCCTTTATTTTAATATTTATTATATTTCATATTCTGTCCTTTTAATTAAATTTTATCTTTAATAAATCCCCTTTTGCTTTGTTTCACTCCCTTCTGTGATTCACTAGAGAAGCTGCATGATAGGGACTCTAATTTCCTGATTGGTTAAGCCTACTGCCTACTCCCAGAACCAATCTCTAAAACTGAGTGACACGTTTTTTTACACCACCAGAAAGTGACAGAGAAAAGAATCAGTATAAAAAAATGCTCTCACCTCAACACCAGGAGATGATACCCTCTGCTCTCTGTACTTTCAAGTTATTTTTTACTGTTTGATGTTGGCACTGGCCCTGGCTAAAAGAAATATCAGAGCACAGTCTCTGAAATCACCTACTAGTCCTTTCCATTTTCAGTAAAATAAAGACTTTGCATGGGAAGACATGACAGAGGAGGAGAATTCCAGGAGGCATTAATTTTAACAGGCAATACCATGCCACATGGTGACGTGTATGAAATTTATGGCATCCAGCCTCAGCTATGTAAGAATTATACATCTACTCTTAATGGGCCTTCTGATCAATGCATAGAGGGTAATAAAGAGTAATAAAATAAGGCTGGGGAGTAATAATATAAGATAATGGGGAGAATCACTGTTTGTAAAACTCTGTCTATCTTCAGTAATGCTAAATATCCAAAATATTTTCCAGGATGTTAAAAATCTGAAGAACAGGATGACAGTCAAATGAAGATCATTACTTTCTGTCATTAAAACAGTAAAATCAAATATTATCACCTCTTTTCAAAAACTTGAGGTCCAAAAATTCCTCTCCAGGTGAGGACATGCACCTCAGATTCTCAGACCAGTAAATTTACCTTTCTCTCTATACAGTGGAATTATTTTAGTTAGTTTGGAAGTATCTGACTTTTAGTTGTTCCTGGATTTTAAATGTCCTGAAGCCCATAGTAATTTAGGATAGACTTTGATTATCTCATTTATTTTCACATCACACTCTAAATTTGTTAAACCTTCATCTCCTTTCACACCTTTGTTCTGACTAGAACATGGTGATAATGAACTCATCACAACACCAGCATCATGTTAAGCTTTTATCTGTTGCTGTTGATTCTGGACTTTATCATTTTATAGTTCTTTTTAGTTTAACTCCCACAATGACTTTGTTCATTGTTCTCATTTTATGTTCAGCAAGGCTCATCTGGAGATGAAAAAACCTTGAAGCATGAGAAACATCACAGACTGTCAATTAATATCTTATTAATAAAGAAAACAACAACAAAATGAACAAATAAACAAGGAAAATAGGCTAAGTGGAGAGGTGTTAATTGAGAAAGATCTGAAAGGCTTGAAAGATCTAAACATAAAGAATTTAGAAAAGAGTGAGTTTTTCATGTGAAATCATCTGCTTGGAGGTTTGCATTGGTCCTGCATGGCTGTGATGTTGGGAAAAACATGAAGAATACAGGCAAGAGAAGCAGAACTGGAAACAAGTAGATGGACAGTCTGGATTCTGGGTTAGCACTGATGGAACAGGCACTCTGTCAAAGAACTTCACATTTTCAGATATCTTTGGAAAAAAGTATTCCAGTAATTTCTACCAGCTGAACTCCAAGCCAGTGACCTGAGGTAAAGAAAAAAATACTCAGCATTCAAGACTCGTGCTTTCCTTGTAGGGTTTGTTGTGAATGATGCATGGCACATCTTGAATCCTTGGATCTCCTAGTCTCCCATAGCGGTCACTAAAAATTTTACATGGTTCTCTTGACTTAACAATGTTAAATGCCAAAATAGATGAACAAAATTAGTAGATTTATTTAGTTGATTTTTCATATTTGTGAAGTTTTTCATGGTGTTTCTGTTAGTTGTTTGTTTGTTTGTTTGTTCATGACGTGGGGAGTTGGGAAAAAAGGAGGGGCAGGGAGGGAGAGACAGAATCCTTCACATGCAAGTCACATATCAGCCACATCTATATAAAATCCAGTTAGGACAACCAGTGATAAATACGAATTCTCGTGTACTAACTTTCAAGAAACAAGCTGATATCTCCACTGGAGATTACAGGCAAAAAAAAAGTCAAACTAGACCTCTAACCACTGTATTGTTTACCTTTTTTCAGTAATTTAATTAATTAAAATAATTTTGTTAAGAACTTCTTTCACACAGTTGTGTAGGTCTAGCCGTGATTAAATAATAAAGCATAAAATATGAAGATATTTTTGATGCATCATGATAAAGAGAAATTAATTTTCAGTCTTCTGTATGATTCTCATTATTAGAATAATCATCTAGTCATGTGTTATTTTTCTCTTATTGTTACTAAGACAAACAAAAAAAGCAAAGATCTTGTGATATTAGTATTTTTAAAACTTTTTAAAAGAGCATTTAATAAGATGTAAAAGACTAGCTGACATCAGCACAGAAATGAGAAAAAAAGCATGATTATTTTTAGAGGTGGCCTCTTGGGCTGGGTATGGGCATTTCAGCTGAATGGAGAAAATCTCGCAGTTCCAGTGTCATTCTTTCTCTCTTTGCATATTTTAATTTCTAACCCTGCCAAGTTAAACCATTTTATCAAAAATAAATTGCCTGACTAAAAAAATAAAAGCAAAACAACAGCAAAAGCTAGATCTTCTTTATTAACCACAGTGAATAAGGTGTACAGTGTATTTTCCCCAAGACCAATTTATTCTGTGAACCATGCATGCTAGCTATCAAAAGCTGTAAATTAGTGGCCACCTCAGGCATTAGAAATAAGAGCCCCTTTACAGGAGCTCTCATTGAGTCGGTCTTTTTCATCTTTGCTAATTAACACTTTTTTACCATTGCCTTGTAATAAATAATTGAAACTATCATGTAGGACATGATTCAGAAAAGGGAGAGCAAAAACTCTAAACTAGATCATTTTCAAAGGAATCTTTCTCTGATTGGCTTCTTCAGTAAACCTGGAATAACTGGAAAATAAACTGCTTTCTAGCTTTAAGAAGCCTTTGAAACTTTCCACTACCTGAAAAACTTTAATTTATGTGCATATCAAACATCTCACTGGTGCTGAAACCTAAAGACTTAATTCTCTGAAAAATGCAGGTGAGCCATAAAATACTCACAGTAGCACAGGATCACATCAGTGTGCCCTGTAGTGTGTAAGAACGCTGCAGTACCATCAGCTCTTCTACACTAAAGAAGCAACTTTTTGTATAAAAAGGAGGGGGTTAATCTTAAAGCTTTTGGATTGGATGGTTTTGATCCTGGCTGAACAAGCAGAACCCTGGCCAACGACACAAGCAAAGTTTTGCTCATCTTTCTCAGTAGCCTCTAAAGCATCCCAAATTCATATTAATTCCGAGCTGGCATTAGCTCAAGCAGCACCAAAGGCAGTAGTTATTTGCATATTTTGAGCTACCAAGGTAACATGATCCCAAAAGAACGTTTTTTCCATACTGGCTCTCACCTGCACTTCTGTGTGTTTCAAGTATCTGTGTAATAACTAAACACACACCTGCATAGCCCTCATTTGCAAGAAAAGTTTCTGACATCCTATGATTGTCAATATGAAGACTGGTTTGATTAAGTTGTGTTAAGCAAACATTAAGTGCGTCTTTTTAAGGATTGGTTCACACAGCTTCACTGCAAGGAAATGCTCTATGAATAAATGTAATTACAGAAAAGGAAAACCTAAAGGTAATTTGATAACCCTCTGCAGAACTTAGCAAGGTGTCTTAAAATGAAATGTTGACATTTCTATGGTTACTTTACATATAAAAGAGGTACCTTTCATGAAAAGCAAAGCACTTACTTAACATTCCTCAAAGGTGGATCTCGTATTCTTCATTAGCTAAGTTTCAATTTCCTTTGTCAAGCTTGTCTTCCCAGCAAAGGTCTCTGTCAACTGTGAAATCCACTTAAGGTAATTAGTATTCTGTTAGATGGAACAGTCTGTGAATTAGAACTGTAACAAAAGAGAACATCTACTTGTTTCTTCATTATCAAACAAGTGGAGCTTCCAGTTCCTGTGGCGGCTGAACCTGACTCTTTTTCATGTTATACAGGCCACACTTAGCATAAGGATTAACAGCCCTGCTCAAAAATTTGATTTTCCATTTTACCAGAAATGATATTTCTAGATCTTTCTATTCTGATTCATAATAAGATTAAATCTCATCCTTTCTACAGTTGGGAAACAGTTTACTTTTAATCAGTGTAGCACTTGAAAATGTTTACAAATGTTCAGATTTTATTTAAAAACTTCAACATTTTCTTTTGAATTTTATTTATAATCTTTAGTCTTTTTAAAAATATTTGATTATGTCACAGAAGCAGGGGCCATGTACAAATGTACAATGGTTGTAGACTTCTGAAACTCTGACATGAGGCAACATCCGAAGTGTTCTGACTTATCCTTTATTTTTGACATCTGTCACTGAACGTTTGCCACTTTTTGACAGGAATATTTTATATTTTCCAAGTCAAAACCAGTTTATTTTATCAAAAAAGGGCATGTTGAAATAAACCAGGAAGATTTGTTAGCATCAAACTTGCACAGACTTGGGAAAAAAAATCCCAAGAAATTATAAACAGATATAAAATCTGGACAGTAATATGATCCAGGAAAAGACTGGGTTATTCATTGTAAGGTCAGAGAAGAGATAAGAAGGAAGATAATAGATCAATTGGCTGATAATCTCACTATTTGCATACTAGTGCCAGATATAGGATGAGTCAACAAGAGAAACAAGGAAGTCTTAATTGTTCATGAAAACATACTGTTTAAATTTATGATTTTGCCAGCATAACAGAATTTGATAGTGCAAGCCTTCTGCCTGGAATATGTTAATATTGAAACTCAATATGTTATCAATAAAATTTAGGTGATGTGAAATGAAAATGTGTTTTCTGTACTAATATTACATGTCAACCCTTTAACCTGCAGACCATAAAACGAGATGGCCCTGTTAGGAATGTGCTACCCCAAAGAATGGCTCCTTTTTATTCCTGAGCAGCCCAAGGATGTGTCCCCATCAGGTTTCTACTAGCTTACACTTACACATGCAGGCTCTTCTCATTTCCCATGCTAGCTAAATTCAGACTAGAAGGGATGTCTGTACTGTCATCACACCTTCAGTACGTTGTGTAGACATAGCTTGAGATCAAAGTGTTTTCTGTTTGTCTTGTAGTGACATGGTTTGACACTGAAATATGAAATCTCTTCATTGCAACACAAATAAGAGGCATTTTTGATGCAGAAAATCTGCTTCAGTCACTAGGAAGGGTTTGTCTACACGAAGGCAGTAGTGAGAAACTGGGAAGTATGTGAATTGAGAAACAGCAGCTGTTGCAGACTCACTCTCTGTTTGGGAAGGTACTTAGAGCCTCTCTGTGATTTAGCCAAGGGAATTTAGAAAATGTTTTTAATAAGTAGTAACAGACACACCAGGACCTAGAATACATTTATGACCCAAGTCACTTCAGAAAACAGAGTTTAAGGAGAAATTTTTTTCGCTTGCCATGAATTAAACTTACAAAACCATGACAACATGGCAAAGTTCTGTACTTTTAAGTACAACTTTTAAGTACAACTTTTAAGTGTGAGTCTGAAATTTTGAATTTTTGAATTTTCATTGGCATTTCAGGTATGATTTAATACTCAAAATAAAAAAAAATCTTATTAAAATAGCAGCCAGGGCTCCTCCAGGCAGAGCTCTCACATCCCCTGTTGTCCTGTGAATGTCCTTTGTATTGCTAAGTCATGCTCTTGCAGGGTACAGCTCAGGGAAGGAATTATTTTGGTCCATCTCATTTGAGTGTTCACGTAGTTGCCCTGTGGCACACTTACCACTGACAGAACTCTTCAGACAGCTTTCACATCTCTGCTGACATATGCATATAGCCTGCCTTACTGTCTTATTTATGTATATGTTTTAGTTTTAAATATCCCTGTACTTTTCCCAAAGTGCCTGCTATCGTTATGAATTGTTCAGGGAGCTTTCCAGAGCTGGGCTAATGGATACACATGTGGTGGGAGAGAAAGAGTAAGAGAGAGGGAGTCCAGCGTGCCATCTTATTTATGTATTTATTTTCTTTTAAACATACCTATATTTTTCCTGAAGTGCCTGGAACAATATCTGCAATAAAAAATATTAATCAATAACCATGCTCAAATCATTCGGTTCCTTCAGTTCAGTGCTGTGAAACAAATGTGAGAAACTAAATAGACCTTGTAGAGTGCCCTGTAGTTCAATAAATCCAAGGCCTGGCTGATCACAGAGACAAGGTAATTTTCACAATTGACATCTGCAGTACTCCCCCTCCTTTCTTTTTATCTTCAGCTGGAGAATTATGAAACTTTTTTTTCCTCTGTCAATTTTTTTTACCTGTTAAGACACAAAATAAGAGGAGATATAGTTAAAAAGAAGTAAACAGAAAAGATTCAAACAGTTTGAAGACTAATAGAGTACAAATACACTAATTTCTACTGAGCAAAAGAATCTTGGACAAAGAGGACAAGAATGAAGAAACTCTTAGTAATAATATCAAGAAAATATTTAGTTTCAGAAGCAAACTGAGGGAGAAAAGAGGTATAGAAACAGAAAAAAGTGCTGGGCAAAATTAAGTACAGATGCATGTCTGAAATTTTTTTTTCCCTAGGTATGGTTTTAGTTTTTCTATATACTTTGTACACTTAAAATATGTATTTAATATTAGTAATTCTTATTGCTGTAAATTTGGGAAAAAATATGAAAGCAATTTCTTCTTGTCAAAAGCTGTGAAGAAAAAAACAAATAATTTTATTTTTCAAAACCATGACCATACTAAACACTAGTTACTATAAAAATAGATTATGATATGAGTTTTCACCTTTGCATGTTGTAAACTTTTTAGCTGCTGAAATTTCAGACTGTGTAATGGAAAACCACAATTGTCAAGAGATCCTTGTTGCAGGAAAATAAGGAAATTTACACAGACATTGTCTGTTTAGCATCTACATGGACTACTAGAAGAGGCCTGGTATAATGGAGAAATGAAAACTTATATAGTAAAAACACTAACAAGGGACAGCTAGAAGTGTTTATCAAGTTTAATTTTTATTCCTCTTTTTTAATATAGCAACTCTGAAATCTCTTTAAAGAGTCTGAAGTTGACATTACATGTACTCATACCTTCTGAAATATAGCTCCTTTGACAGTAGTTCTTAATTGAATAATGGAAAGTGAAGACAACCTCTTCCTCTTCTCAAAACATTTATGAATGCCAGCAGTGTATCTGTGAACTTATGTGAGACAGAGAAGAGGAACATGTCTTTCTCTTGTACATACAAATTTATTTCATTTTAAACATACCTATGTTTTTCCCTGTGTGTCAGCTATAGATATGATTTGTTCAGATTGGTTTTAAGTCTGTGCTAATAATTTTGTATTTTCTTCATATGGTTGTAGTGCAATAATGCTCAGGAGACTCAGTCATGGATGAGGTCTCTTTGGGCTGAAAAGGATGCACAAGTCCAGAAGAAATTACTGGGGATCCAAATAATCTGATTTTTGTCCACACTTTCTTCTGTCCTTTGGTAAGGACATCTTTAAAAACTACTTTTATCATTAGGTTTGAAGTTAGAGTAATCCTTTCCTTTGCTGCGGCCTGATGATTTATTTAGTTTGTGTAGGCTCTGCAGTTTCAAAGTACATGTATTATTATATTCTTGTTTAAACTGAAGACACATTTGTTTGCAGAGGTTTTATTGGCAATTGAGTGATTGTACCAGAGACAATATGTTGCACTGGCAAGTGTATCTCCAGTATGTTTGCACACAGCTTGATATTCTTCTACAAGGTTTGTGCTTTAAAGCACTGCAGTCTAGATGCTTAGGTTGATATCAGGCAAACAAAATGAAAAACAGAGAACCAAAATGCCTGCTTATCCTCAGGGATGCCAGGACAAATTAGTGAAACAATCTCATATTATAACAATGCTTTCTGTTCTTATGGCAGTTGTCATATTTTAATTCTTTATAAGCATTCATTGGGGCATTATCATCAAAATTCTTTGTACTAGCTGATTTGCTTTTGAGGTAAGCCTCCCCTATTCACTTCTTTCGAGTATGTGCCAGCCCGGTCCCCTGCGGATCAGCGCATCCAGAGAACCACTCCATTTTCTAAGAGCCTGCCTGTGCTCCCGAGGTGCTCTTTTGGCAGCAGCTGACGATGGAGACGCTGCAGCCATCCTTGCTTGTCCCTGCCTGTGGTGGCCACGCTGCAGAGAATAAAGAAACTCTGCACTACTCACGGATTAAGCAGAAAAGTCATCTGAGAGCTATTTGAGTGGGACTACAGCTGTTCTATGCTTCCAGCATCAAAAGTGTCTATAGAACATTTGGGGCATGGGGTAGGGGGGATTGTGGCTGTTCTTCAGTATCCTATTTCAAGCTGTTAAGTAATGCTTCTGTTAATACTTGTCAACAATCTGACTAGCTTCAGACTGAAAATCTGAAGCTAAAGTGTTAGAACTATCACCCCTAATCCCTGAGTCACTTCTGTTCTCACCTCTCAAAAATACCATGAGCTGCTAAATTGGGCCTTTAGCAAGAGGTTCTTCAGATATCTATTGCATTTCTTCCTTTAATTTAAAATAAAACCTCCCCCCCAAAAAAAACAGTGAAGAGTCAATTGTGTTTACTTTTAAGATACACAGTGACATTAAAAGTGTTCAGATGGTGTAGATGACAATGTCCTGTACAGATACATCCTGGATCCCCCTTCTCTAAAATAAATATCAATAAACAAGTAAAGCAGCAACACCCAATCTCACACTGAGATCATGCATTGAGCAACTAATCTGCTCTTGCTAGACAGAGGAAGCCTCTGCGGACTGAGAAAAGGTGTCATTAGCTCATTTTCATTCCAGGACCAAAACCAAATACAGCTAGAGCTGAAAACAAACAAAAATGTATTAAGCTGACAAAAAAGTTTCCAGGGGGAAATGAAAGACAACTAGAAACAATGATAATAACATTTTCATGTGCTTTCATTACATGAGCAATTTGGGGATGTGCTGAACAATTCAGAAATATTTCAAATTGCTGGGTATATGCCATAATTGCTGGTTTACAAATATGTCAGATCCTTACTATGCAGGCTGCTTTTATCCACTGCAAACAATTCCAGATCAGATGTTTTCGATTCAAACTGTTAGAAGAAAATAGTGCAATACAGAAATAGCATTAATTTTTACGGCTAAACTGATGAGGATTATTGAAGCACAATATCATCCTGGCATTTATCAATATGTAATCTTAACTCCCATGGTGATCTCAATTAGTCTCACTCTATATAAACTCTATAACATAGAATATACGTATTTACAAAACTAAATGTAAATCTCAGTAACCTGAGACAATAGCTAAAATGGACACGTGTAAAGATGCTAGAATTAAATAGCAAATACCTTTCTTTTAGATTAACTGGTTTAATGTTAATACAAAAAATTTATTTGGAACGTTTATGGGTGTTTGTATGTATTGTAGCAGTAGGAACCCAATCTGAGGATTTAGCATAATAAGGAATCTCTTTAACTGCTTATTGAAATTAGAACAATTTTTATATCATTGTGGCTTTCTAACTTTGAGATGGCTACTTAGACACCATAATCTCTCTTCTTTATATGGTTTTACTGGCTCTGGGAGGAGAGAGAGAAGAAGAAAGGGAGAGAAAGGGAAAGGGAGTGGGGTGTGATCAGCAGGGTGCTAGACAATGAGTGTGCATTGAGCAGCTCTCACTGACTGTTCATGAGCTCTGCTTGGAATGAGTTATTCTCATGTGCTCCCTACTACATTTTTACAGATTCTCATCCACATCAAAACCAAATGCTGTTTCAAGGTGTTGAGAATTCCAGTGGACTATCTGCCATCTCTGAGCAGCCCTGGCATGCAACGGCAGGCATTGGCCAGTGGCTTTGGGATTACACAGAAGTAATCTCCGGACCCATCTCTACTTAAGAATAAATTGGTTCAGCTGTGGAACAGCCTCAGAGCTTGAAAAGGACCTTCTTTTGGGGCAAACAAAACTGGAAGATTCACACTCCAAGAGCTTGCCTGCTGCACTTCACCAATCAAAGACTGCACAAGGTGGGCATGAAGTAGCCCCTGCAAAGCACTAAATGAATTCTTGGCATCAAATGTTTTGTGTTATTTGTGTGCTTCAGGGTACTGCAGAATTTTCCATGGTAGCCATTGTTTATGGCTTGTGGAATGGTACCAGCAATAAGATTAGGTGAACAGGTGGTCTAGGGATTTCTTGTGTAAAAATTAGGGAATTTTATGATTCCCTTCACCGCATCACAATCCTATTAAAAAAAGGGAATCTGAGGAGATCTTGACAATTTTTAGTCTGCTTACATCCCCAAAGAGTGTCCCAATGTGTTGGTGCCCCTGACTGATGTGATAAATTAATGGATACTTGTCTGTGAATTGTTATTAGAAATGAGCTTAAACAAGACTCTGAAAATTTTAATTTCTTGCAGTGTTAAAGTCATATATTGAAGAAAACACTGTGCAATGTCTGAGTAAACATTTCCTATGAAAAAAGCGTAAAGATACATATTTTAATTGGAAAGTCTAACCCAGTAGGGGTTTTAGAAATTGAGTAGTTTATAAAAACAAAGATTTGTTTGGGCTGGATTGTTTGCAGAAGATTTAAAAATCAAAGATGCTAGAAAAAATATGAATGAATTAATATTATTTTACTTCTCTCTTGCATTCTCTGTAAACAGTCTGGAAGCAGCATCCTGTTAACACACACATTTGGTGTAATACAATTACTATATTAAAATTTATGTTGTTGATTTAAGGATGTCTGCTCAAACTGCCAAAGCCTCCCACTTGAACCTTCTGTCCCTTTATGCTATTTAATGTGACATGATTATCTTAACTGATTTTGAAATTCATTTATGAATGTACAATGCATAGATTTCTTACATAGACAATTTGCATGAGATGGCATTGATATAACTTAATTACAAGAAGAATACAAGCAAAATGCTCAACATGGCCAGAACTGTCCAGTGCTGGAGAACTGCCAACCAGAAACCCCAAAGAAGCTTAGGACTCCAATTTATAGCTTAGGCCTGACTCTTGCTGCAATGACATTTTCCTGTTTACTGAATAATTTTCAAATCTTCCTGCAAGGATCTGAGCCTCACAAGATTAAGTGAGTAAATTCAGAGGAGATTTTATAGATCTGTGTCTATAAGTAATGTAGAGGAGGATCACAACAAAAACCAGTGAAACTAAGCTTATCAGCATTCAGGCCACCTAAAATACAAGCAACGTTTTGTAGGCCAGAAACATTTCTTGCAGTTATTAGTTAAGAGCAAGAATGGAGAAACTGGTTACTAAGCATCCAGGTCAGTAACCATATGACAATATTTACTTTTATGGTAAAAAAATAGGTGCCTTATGTTTGGGGAATGAGACTAAATAAACAAGCAAGGGGTCTCATGAAGGTGCAAATAGCAGGCAGTGGATTCACCATGACTGAGGTTTGTTCAAACTTCGAAGTATTTCAGACCTAGGTTCTTGTATTTCATATAATCTAAGACCTGCTTAGGAAGAAGAACTGGTTGCATCTCTCTCTATATATATATATGTAGGTGTGTGTATATGCATATATACACCAAGATATAAATCCTAATTAGAAAATGTTAATAAAAATCTCTAAGTAAAGGAAGTATTTAATTTTGTCTATTATTAGATTCCACAGTCTGGGCCTGCCTATTGCATGTCATGCAGTGCCGTGAGTCTATGTGTCACCAGGCTATGAGGTTACATTATCCTGGGTTCTGTTGCAGTGATCTCCCAAAAACCAAATATTGCACAATAGAAAGAATATTCCACAGTGGAAAACTACAGGGAACACAGCAGTGAACAGCAGTGACTATAATTTGAACCTCACCCTAAATAAATCTGTTCAGGAAATGTTTAGGATCCTTTTAACTGCAGTCAATCTTAAAACTGTAAATTATAAATGTTTTGAGCAATAATTGCATATTTCTTGTTATCAAAGTGATAAATCTTGTCTGTGTGGGAAAAAAAAGGAGTTTAAAATATATTTATATTTTAAATGTAGGAAATACACTGACAAGCACTGTCAGTGTAACCTTCAATACCATGACCCAAACTCAGAATATTAAACAGTAGTTTTGTTTACTTTTAACATTCAGTGATGTGCTTGTATACAAAACTCTGTATGTATGTATGTCTTTTATCAATGGATACATGCACATTTTCTTATATATCCAGCACATCTGGAGAATCATAATATTAAAATGTAAGTAAATAGGTAAACTATATTGTGGAGTGGTTTCTTTAAAAATTAAAATTTCTTTTCTTTTTCTTACAGTTGTAAGTAGAATGCTATTCTCCTTTTAATCTATAATTGGAAAGATTTTCTTTTATAGGCTTTCAGAAAAATGCAGAATACACTGGCAAATTATATACAAAGATCCAGAGACTTCTCTATTATTTCAAACCACAGATAATGGTTTCTTAAGTAAAACATGGTAAATGTGCTGTAGTATTCTCATTTTTAAAAATCAAATTGAATACGTAATGCAAACATAATTATTCAGTGCTCAATAATAACTAATGCATTTGAATGTCTATCTTAACACAGAAAGAAGTACAGGTTTCTCAATTTAAGTCTTTCTGTAATGTTGAGAGTNNNCTTTCTGTAATGTTGAGAGTGTTTTCTTTGAAGTCTTGGCTTTAAAAATATGGCACTTATTATGCTAACTAGGAAGTGCAGATCTTGCTATTCTCTGGGGAAGCCACATGGACACGTCCTACACGGAGCAGCCACCACCTTGGTTTTGATCCTGATGGCCACGTTGAACTAAGCCAAGGTGATGAACACCTTTTTTGTGGGTAAAACACCTTTTTTTTTGGTATATATATGCTGTTAATGCTGCTGTTGCTACTGTGCCTTCCTTATTCCATTGCCTTTTGCTTT